>CM031238.1:878821844-879052047 GCA_018340775.1 Taxus wallichiana var. yunnanensis
GCACACCAAACTTTTTCAGCATTGTACATGACTTTTTTGAGCCAAGCTTCTTGGGATGCCTTGAGCAGTATTTACTCTCTTTACTTTGTTGATATTAGTTTTGGGTACCTTCATGTGTCCCTTTTTCCTATTTATTGTACATGGGTACCTCATTAGGCCTAGTTGTCGGACTCATACCGTGGACATGCCACATCTATTTTGGCCCCTAGCTTCACTTGAGGGATTTGTTAGAGTAGTTATTTACCTTAGCTCATGTTCACTCAGGTACTTTATTTACCTTTATTGTATTTATCCTCACCCACTTATGTGTGTGGATATTTATTTTATCTTATTTAGATATTAGGAGATATTATCTAGTTGTTAGATATAGTTCTTTCCTTGATCTATGGTATTGAATAGTTATTTCCTAGATCTATGGTATTGACTAGATCCTTGATGTCTATTTCTCTCATAAATCTATGGACTTGACTAGTTCTTTCCATGATTTATGGCTTGATCTACGACCTTGACTAGTTCTTAGATTGTTATTCCTTTCCTATATAAGCAAGGCCCATTCTCATTGTATTTCATTGATTTCCATAATAATATATGATATTGCTTCTCATTTGTTTGCAAAGGTTTATGTAAAGTTATTCGTGAATTACTTTCATCTTATTGATCGTGATGTTTGATTAGCATCTCGTGTTCTTGGCTTGGCATGATCTCAGTTATCATTCCTTTTAGCCATTGTATGGGTGGACCACCTAATCGCTTCTCTCGTCTCTCGCCATCCTAAAAAGAACAACCAATCCTTAGCCACACGAATCATGTAACCTGCTCTCATGACCCCACCTCTCGATCATCCACTCTCGCTTATCTAGCTTACCAACTAAGCTCCTATGTTGTACTCTCTTGTCCTTTTCCTCTTTTCTCTCTTCTTATCCTTTTCTACTTTTCCGCATGCAAAATGAATTTCAAAACGTGGGTTTTTTTATTTTTATACCCTACCCGACCCAACTGACGTCAATTAACCCTTGATCATTGCGGTCTCCATCGCCCTAGACTACCGCCATCGGTTACCATACAATGTCATCGGTTCATTCCAAGTGATTTCGGTTACCCTACGTACTCATTAGCCTCACATTTACCTCATTTTCATTACCTCCCTTCTCTTTTGCCCTCCATCCACCCACCCGGATCACTTTACCTTCACCTCTCGCTTGAAACCCTCTTCAACCTCCTTTGCGTCCCACCGTAGATGCCTTATTATTTTACCCCTACCTCGGCCTTAACCATGTCATGATCTCGATAGTTGACCTCGGACTATCAATAGTGACCTTTGACCTCATGTCTTCACTATACCTTGTGGCACTATTACCCGTGTTGTTGATTTAATGACCTTACCTAGCCTATTCTTTGTGACCATTTATCCCCGACTTATCTTTGGTGTACCTAGGAACATACTTAAACGTTCCCCGCACCTAACCTACATTGTGTTTCCCGACCTTACCCTAAACCTTGGATACCGATTCACTTCATCCTTGTTTGGATAAACCTATCAAACTTAGATGATGTAGAGTTTTCCTACTCTTCAACCCGGTAGTGTCATTGCGGTTTATATATGTGTGCATTTCACTATTGCTACTTTGACCCCCGACCCATTACCTAGATTACCCGAGTAGACCTTTCATCCTTTTCCCTACACTCATTTACCTTTTCTTCTTCATTTACCTTTTATCAAACCACTCACCGCTTCAACTAGCCAGCTTCGTCAGCCCTCCTGGTTTGAGGGGATCACCTTCACCCCACATGGGGCAACCACACCTTATTTTTGATAGCATCGCTACCAATACAAGCCATGAAACAAAAGGGGGAAAATGTAGACACTAAAATTATGTTAAACTCCCCTTGGTCCCTCGAAAATAAGCACCCTTCACATTCACTCAGCCATGGCCCCCTTATCCTCACCATATTTATTATTTAAATATTCTAATTTAAATAATATCCACACAAACACTTCACCCAGACACCTCATCAAGATAATTCACCTTAAGACTTATTCTTATCAAGTTACCATAAGTAACTAAGACTTACCCAAACCCTAAAACTCAATGCCTACACTCCTATAACCACATTCCCACATTCTCACAAGAAGCTCTCGAGTTGAATCCATGGGATAGTGACATGAGATCAAATGAAATCATAAGGATCTCCCTAGTTTAGTAAACCTAGAAATCCCACCTTGACCAATGTCGGGCTTCCCCTAACCGCCACCTGTTAAGCTTGCACCACCGTTGGTTACCCCTTTTTAACTCCCCGAACTACCTTATTCTCAAGGTTGGCAAAACATCGGGAGCAAGAAATTTGATGAGAAATAACAAGATCTCAAAATATAACACATCTTCGTAGAGCTAATTCTAGTAAGAGCTCATGACCAAGGAAGGAGATTGAGCATCTCCTCCGCACTGACCCATCCTACCACATTTGGATCTATCTAAGTGAAAGAGAAGTGTGCATACAGCCCATGCAGAGGATTTTCTTCAGTTGGTGATCACTTGCAGCCTCCAAACCCACCATCAACACCTCCATCCATCACACACAAGCCTTCAAGAAATGAAATCCAAGTAAGTACAATATCATACTTTCCTGGTTATTTCATTTCATCATTGTTTTACCACCTATTGTCCATCTTACTCCTTATTGACCATCTCCAACATTTTGTACCTCCATAGACCCATCAAAACCTCATAAAAACCTACCCCTATCACCTAATACCTCCTTCCAACAAACCTAAATCCTTTATACAATCACAAAGGGGATCAAAACTCCATTCTTGTGACATTCCCAGATCTCACATTAACTAGCACTGGTTATATCTAACCACGATCGGTCACCCCGACTAACGCTGGTCTTTGTGTACCCACGAACATTAAATATAGACCTATCCACTCCATTTTACCTCACTCTTACTCACATGTTACCTACCCAACACCTTCATCATACACGAAGAACCCCAGTAACCAACCATTTGACTTGTGGATTCTATTCTAGCTTAGCCTGTTAGATTAGATCTATTTCTTATTATGTTTTAACTAAGATACCTAAATCATTTTAAAATAATAATAGGATTTACTTTGTTTTCAGCATTAATTTGTTTAAAATAGTGGATTGATAGCCATCTAGGAAGTACTTGTACTTCCCAAATCTAGCTCACACTAGGCGGTTCACTTTGCTCATATTGTTTAATGCTTTCTCATGGTGGTCTTGTTTTCATTACATGGTAATTTCTCCTAGCCAAAAGGAAGCTCTCACGGTCAGCTATGGATTTATAAGTCATACGCAAACAACCCATCAACCGAAACTTGAACAGTATTCTTCTTACACCCATTACCCTATATGTTTCATCAACCATTCAAGGAAACAATCTAAGAAAAAAGGTGAAACAAATGTAACCAACAAAAGCAACATCCATTGCTCTTCTCAAAAGTTTCTCCAGCATTCATTAGACCAAAGGGCATCCTAACATACACATACATCCCCAAAGGAGTAGTAAAGGTTGTCTTTATCCTTTCTGATTCCTTCACCACAACTTAGTTATAATCGGAGAAACCATCTAGGGTGGAGAGAAATTCAGAACCAATCACTAATTGTAGCATGTTTTCCATATTTGGTAAAGGACAATT
This sequence comes from Taxus wallichiana var. yunnanensis, assembly GCA_018340775.1. Classification (NCBI taxonomy): domain Eukaryota; kingdom Viridiplantae; phylum Streptophyta; class Pinopsida; order Cupressales; family Taxaceae; genus Taxus; species Taxus wallichiana. Next base: position 878,825,507 of record CM031238.1, read on the forward strand.
ATCCTTCATAGATGCTTTGTTCAAATTCTTGAAATCTACACATGGCCTAATATCACCATTCATCTTTCTTATCGTACTAGGTTTTAACCCAGAAGAATACCTCAGTAGGTTGAATAATCCCTCCATCCCTTAGTTTCTTCATTTCCTCTTGCATTTTAAGAGATAGGTGGATTTATTGGCCTCTATTTTTTCCTAAATGGCTTTTGCATTAGATTCCAAGGGAATCTCATCTTGAAACAGTCCTCTCTATATAGTTTTAGTTCAAAATAGGTCCAAACCATGCAATATTGATACTTTTTCAATAATTGGATGTATGACTACTTCTCCTCCTTGTTGAGATTTCTACCTAACCAAATTTTCCTTGGCTGCTCCTTTATACCAAGATCATTCTCCTCAATATACCTTGAGGCTATCATGCATCTCGTAACAATGCAATCATCATTATCAAAATTAGATTCAATTGTAACCAACACTCACGGAATGGTATTAATCTTTAGTTGGATTATGCCTTTACCAAAAAGGTTTCTTTACCCTCTGCTATGCACACCATTGGCTCCCAATCAATATTTTTATCAAATGAAACTATCCTTTATTCTCGCATAAATCTTCACGACCTAAGCATCATCATCAAAAACCTACCAATGCTTAATATTGTCGGGACGAGAGGTCTTGTCAACACTTCCACATCATATTCACAATATGGGGACACTATAAAATTGTCAAAATGAGGTCCCCTAAAACTGCAATTTTGTCTCGCCAAGTCATTGAACTTCATATCATGATGCACAATGTTGAATGAATCAAACATCTCAATGAAATCCCAAAATACATGCTTGTATTGTTTCATTCACTCGATTCTTTTTGGCATATAGTTCTTTGACTTATTTTACAATTAATTCTAAGTCTCCTTGATAATGATGTCTTTGACACCATATTTCCAAGCAATTCTTAAACCTAACAAAAGTGCCTCATACTGGAAATGTTGTTAGTGCACTCAAAGTTGAGTTTGAAGGAAAAAAACAATTTTTTCCTAACCTAGAGAAAGCGAACAATGCTAGCACCATTCCCAAACTTCGAGCAAGCTCCATCAAAAATATAGTCCAAGGAGATCTCATTTTTTTAAGGCATTTGCATTCATCAATATTGTGCTCTTTTCCATCATAAAATCCTACAAAATTATCAGCATCAACACTTGTGTTTAATACTTCATAGAATGCATTGTTGGGATCTTCATAACATGCAACATCTTCTTTTCCACATACAACTTGACAAGGCTGCCTCAATTGGGATGGTAGCATAAGACATATCCACTTGAACACTCCCACAAACACTTGCAGCCCATTTTCTAGATAACAACATACCCACTTGGTTGGGCAATCCACAATAACTACATTAAGCTTCAAATTCCTACTGGATAAGAAGCAAGTTGTACCACCGGACTCTTCACACATCCCACCATTGGCACCTTTCTAGAATCCATGGCAGTACACTTCCCATATGTTGTTGTTACTTTTATGTTCAGCTCATTCATGACCTCCAGAGGCATAAAATTGCATGATGCCCCTGAGTCAAACATAAATTTGTGTAGCAATCTGTCTTTAATGATCAAAGTGGTGAAGAATGGATCCACATTCAGCTGAGAATCTACCAAGGATGTTCCAAAATAAACCTTAGGTGGTTCATCTAGATCTTCTAATGCTGGTTGTGCTTCTGGTTCTTCAATGACTTGTGGGGTCTCCACAATGTTTATGTTTCTACCGGGGAAATCTTCTCCTCTTTTATTCCAAAATACCCAATGCCCTCTTCTTGTGCTCGGTATCCTAAGCAACTCAATAGTTAGGACTGAGATCTTGATCTAGTTCAAGACTTGGTAAATATCATAAGGTATATAATTTGGTAAAGCAAAACATTGGAAGGAAGGTGACACACTCATTAGAAGGCACAAGATTCTTGACAGACTTGGGCATGAGGAGGGGTATGATTTTTGTTTGGGATAGCAAGGCCCTTGGCGGGTGCATCTTTCTTAGGAGCCTCTTAGGAATGTTTGAAAGTAAGGGAGCTTTGGCTTGGCTTGAGGCCTTACCCCTTCAACAACCCTAATTCTTGTGTTGTTTTCCTTTTCTTTAGCCACAACAGCATTCATCAACAATTTCTTGTCCTCCTTAGATGGGATGCCTCCATTATACTTATTTATCATTAAAGCCCTTAGATATTCAAATTCATTATTGGGCAATTCAAAATCTTGTACATTAGCTACTTCCCAAAGTATGAGAGGGAGGAAGAATAGGCACCCGGTGGATGCAATCCCAAAATTTAGCAAGCAGTTCAAGCACTTATCACCTCGGTTGAAATTTTCCCTTGTTGTGAGCTCGTGGAATAACCCATCATGCAGGCATCATCATCATTATCATCATCAAATTCTTATTCTTCTTCTTGATCTTCTTCACAAGGAGCATGGGCCATGAAACATCTGTCACACCAATCAATGACATTAGTCTCCTCCACTATAACAACTCTGACAACCAAAGGATCAGGTACCATTCTATTTTCCTAGCTGGGAATGTCTATTTCCAAATCCAATAAGTCCCTTTCCCTTATCATCAGATATTTGGTGATATGAGAACCTTTGTTGGCCTTTCTGCTTATGTTGACCTTGTGAGCTCTGCCCAATTCATTTATCAGCCCAGGCTAGTTTGTAGGAAATTTCTTTGACACTCACCAAAGTCTTCACAACTTCTTCCAAATCAAGAGCCTTGCTTGTCTCGAGGTTTTCCTGGGTTAATTTTTTTACACCCTCCCTTTTTATAGAATTTCCAATGGCCTTAATGTTATTCTTAATTTTCAGGGCCATGGTGAGTTCCTTCCTCAAATTAGCAGGGTTTTATCCCTTAAGTAGTAAGCAACCTTTTTATCAAATGCATCTCAATATTTGATCAAACATGATTCATCACATGGCCTTATCCTAACAGTAACCTTCTCAAGGTCTTATTAAACCTTGTGTTGAAATCATGTACTTGACTCATTAGGATTCTTTTTATGTTTTCAAATTCAGTCAAAAGAAACCTAAGGTCAGTTCTATCACCATCTTTGCAATCTAAATGCATTGCTCATCTCGGTCCAGAATCTATGGAATCATCTGGAAAAGATTTGTACTAGTCCTTGGAATCTTCTTCTAGAGTAAGATGAATAGTTTGATATATACATCTTCATGTTCAATCTCAAAGTCTTCCATCATATTGATAAAAGCTTTAGATGTTGATCACCGTTATAACATTATTTCTTTGGAAATTAAGCGAGTTTGTTCCTTACTTCTTGGGAACTACATTTAGATAACCATCCATCCCTACAAAATTTATAGGTCCAAAATGTTTACAACATAAGGTTGTCTAGGTGGGGGCAAGGCCATGTTGTTTTAAAGAGGTTACCCTTGAGGGTGACAAATTGTAAGGGGTAGAGGGTATTTGAAACATAGGAGTATAACTATCAAAATGAATATCCCCTAAAGGCCTTGTTTCTTGGAAATCCCTATCAACTTCTGAAAAGACAAGTGCAGAATGAGAAGTAATATTTTCAAAATCAAATGAAGGCCCCTCTCCAATTAGAGAATTTAATTCCACAAAGAGGCTACCTAATTCAAGCACTTGAATTGTAGTCTTCAATAATAGGCCGATCACTTTCATCAATGGAGATCCCTTTTCTTATCTGTTGATCTCCAATATCTCTCTAGGATTTTCTTCCTTCTGATTTTACTTTTCCTAGCTCTAGAAATAATGTCCTAGTAGGATCCCTAGCAAAGAAAGATCTTCTTCCTTCCATATTTGCAAATATTAGTAACAAATATCACTTGACAAAGGTTAAGACATTGGTACTCATCAAGAATCAGATCAACAGGGAGTCGCCACTAAGGATTTCCACCTTAGTTGTGCAAATGCACTAAAATATGATCTCACAAATGTCTGTCAAATGGTAAGCAACTAGAAATGGAAAGACTGACTCTTCTTTATCCAGTTTTATCAATGAAATCACTTGCAACTTTGAATACTTCTTATAGACCCGGACATAAGATGATGTTTGAAAAATATATTAAAATTTTGAGCATACAAGAAGTGTTTCATGGGGTTTGAATATGAGCTACAATCGTATGTCCCTAGAAATGGCATCGAAGCGCGTTGGTACCCAAATTTAATCTCCTTCAAAGGCCAAGCAACATCATGGATCTGACAGGATGCTCATGAGGCAGATAGATAGTTATGTATGTCATTTTGTAGCTGGGAAGTAGTCTATCTGACTTCTTAGCACTTAGGCTTTGAAAAGGAGTGGGTAGCACCTTAAGAGGATTTGATCTATCCTCACTATTTAAGGTTGTGCCTTTCAACCAAGGTAAGAGAACCCTTTTGTATCCTGTTGTTTATGGAGGAGATGGAGATATCCTTCCTAATGAAGTTATTAAGGAGACCTTGAAGAAAATATGATCAATGCAAAAATCTAACTCTCACGAGTTGTCACTCTAGATAGTGGATATATTCTCTAGACAAGGTTCGAGCTACAATAGACATTTGGAATCCCGATTGTTCCTACATGTTTTGGCGGTAAAATTTGTGCATTTGTATACACACATGAAAAATAGGGGTAGTACAGTACGATTAATTGTCTTGAATGAATTTTGTAGGAGGTGAAGCAAGATAAAGTTGATTATACCAAATCCTTGAGAACTTTTGCAAAATGGAAGACTAAACCAACAGAATGCCACAAAGCAGCTAAAATGTTTCTTTAACTAGAATATGTGCTTCAATGGAGGCCTAGATTAGCACTTTTTCATATAATCTATGAGATTCTAACACAAAGGATCGAGTTGGAAAACCCAACAAAACATCAAGATCTAAGGCCAATCACGCCTAAGGTACACCCAAAGGCTTACAGATAATATTTGTCGAAGATGAGAGAAAAGTGATTTTAAATCATTTATTTTACTCCCAAATGAAAGCTCTTCTAAGAAATGAAATTACAGATGCCACTAAACCATCACAAGGATTGAGACTGTGTGATTGAGACAAATTTTGATACAAAATTGTAACAAGAACAAGAAAACTATTTCAAATTAGTCGAATTAAAACAAACACATTTTACATAAGATCCACATAGAATAAATTGAGTTTTATTAAATTTATAAGCAGGGAAAGTTTCTAGAACAATCACAGAGCTTGTCAATGGTTGTACACTTGCAACCACCTTGACATGATCAAATTCGATACAAAAGAGATATACAAAGCTTCAAGCGGTTTCTCAAAAGGATGTGCTCTATCAAACCTTTTCTATTAAGAATATCAATCTCGACCCCTCACACTCCAGCCATTTGCATGAAAAATTTGTTCCTTTTATAAAATTTACAACAAATTCCCTTCTTCCCCAAAAGACAAATATTTAATGTACCAGTGCTCACCATGATCTCGATCACGATTCCCAGAATCAGATCTATAAAATTTGTCAGGTGCTCATGGGGCAGATCTCTTGAAAATCTTAGCATTCAACTCCTTCATCTAGTAGAACACTCCTCCTCAATCTCGCTAACCACTTCCACCCCTAATCTATCAAATCTGGTTCCTTGCATGCTCGGGAGAAGAAAAACAGAAAATCAGATCGAGCCCGATAGTCAGACCATTTTAATGGTGAAAGATGTCTCTAGATCTCTCCCACCAAACTTAGATATCAAAATTAACTCCCCTCTCTATTTGGCGTGTAGGAAATACCAAGAAATCATGAAGACTTGCACTTCTAGGCATGTTTTAGTAAAAAGGGGGAAAATCATATTCAAACTCACAACTTGTCGTTGATCTTTACTTTGAATTTGGGTTGTCCACGTGGAAGATTCAATTTTAAAAAAAGGGTCGGGGTTTCCTTTGAATTTTAACAACCTTTTGAAAAAATGGAAAAAATATCCATTTTTCTCTCGCACCTCCCCTTGGGAAATGAGCCTGACACATGTCCTAAGGTGGGTCCTAATGAACCGCGACCAAATTCTACCATTTCACCTCCTTTTTGGAAAAGGGAAAATTTTCCAAGTTTTCCCCACAGCTCGCCCTTGGGAAATGAGCTTGACACGTGTCCCAATGTGGGTCCCAACGGAACCACGCTTCTTTTTTCACTTTTAACTTTTTTCTCCCAAAAGGAATTTTTCCAAATTTCCCCAAGATTCCGCACCTCCACCGTTGACTAGAGCAAGCTTTGAATTTTCCCTTATCGGGCTTGTGGGCCATTTTGAGATTTTAATCCTTTTGATGACAAGAGGAAAAAAATCAAATTTTCCTCCGATGGTCTCGCTTCCCCACCTCTTTGAATTTTCAAACTGCCATGTGTCACAATGGCACATCTTGAGATGATCCCCAAAATTTGAGACCTTGAAAAGCACGGGCTTGCAACGTGTCATTATGGCACAACTTCAAAAACTTTAAGGCTTCGAATGATTTGACGGGGTGCGCTTCCATTTTAGAATTTTACTCCATTTTACCAAAGGGGAAAAACATCCAACTTACCTCCGAAGGCCCGCATCTCTGCCACTAGCTTTGCGAAGTGTCCTATTACGGGTTAAAGTGAGACTTTTTCTGCCTCTTAAATTTTCTCCAATCGAGCCTTATAGGGCTACGTTGTGGGTTCAAACTTTTTTCTAAAGTAGCCAAAAGAACAAGTTCAAAAACAAACCTGTCATGCCCCATCCAATTAGAAGAAGCCATGTAAGCACCAAAAGAACCAATCAGATTTGAGCGGGGCTATGGGACCAGACACCAAATTTGTGTCTTACGACACCCCGTCCCCGCATCTCATTTTGCAACCTAACCTCACCACCTAAACCTTGCACAATTATTTATTAATTACCTTATAATTAATAAATCCACATCTCCAAACTTGCCACCTCATTTCGCCACCCGATCGTGACTAGCCCTAACCCTAAACTAACCTAATTAAGACCTATAACTTGGTCTACATCCACACCCATGACTAATTACCCTCACCCGCACCAAAAATAACCTAATAATGACTTGACCAAGCCCACAACTAATCCCTCGGGAGAAAGGAGGGAAAGTTGGCTATTTTACTAAAAATAGCCCACTTTGACTTAACCAACATCGTTCCTACTCAACCGTCATCGGTTACGTAACCACCATCGGTTCCTCTGTAAATGACCTCCCCAACCAAAAACAAAGGATCTAGAATTCATTTGAAGGATCCGAAATTCACTTGGAAGAGTAGAGACAAGTGAAGAAAAGAGAAGATTTTGCACCAAGGACATCGAGCCCAAGATCGCAAATCAATAACTAGAGTCCAATGACACTCATCCAAGCATTGGGAGAGAAGATAGCTCACTTTTGATTTTCAAATCATCCCACCTAAACCCCGCCTTCATCATCACAGTCCTTGTACACAGTATCTTCATTAGAACTAGTAAGTAGTGTCTTGTCGTCTTTAAATAACATTTATTAAACTTTTGAATCACAAGAATTACAAGTTCACTCATAGATCTACTACCCGGTAGCCCCCGCATCTAACCTGTCATTCCTCTACCCTTACATTGCCCCAAGAACATCCCCACACTCTCTCGAGTCTTATCCATCACCCATTGCATATCCCTAATCATTTTTCAACCTTATAAACACCATAGCCACCTTATAGCCAACCTCTATCCGTAAGCACCTAGATTACTAACCTTACCGGTGTCGGTTATCCCCTCACCGGCGGGGTTCTCTAACCGCTGATCGGTTATCCAGGTGACCAGCATCGGTCACTATGTCTTATACGCAAAACCTTCCTCTCACTTATTTGTCTCCTAACAACCTCAAATCCACTGGTTTATCCTTGTAACTTTCGGCCGAACGTATCAACGACCATTGACCAAACAAACAACGTGACGTTTTATTATTAGTAGTTTAGTCTCTATTTTTTGTAACGAGGTACCTAAATCATGATTTCGCAATAGCTTATTTATTATCATTTGTGTTAATTCGTATTAAAGGGAACTCGACCACCTTCAAAAGGAAGTCTAATATTTCCCGGCCCCAGGCAATTCCCATTTATTGTCTAACTAAAATCTGGTGGTCTTGTATTCTTACTTACAGTAGTCCTTCCTAGACAAAAAGGAGTTCTTCAAAATCGATCTGATCTCTCTCTACGATATGTGCACACCCTCTTAACATTCAACAAGTTTTCCTCCTAGTCCTAACCCTTATCTGTTTCATCAAATAATGAAAGGATAGAAGCAACTCTATTCTAGGAATAGAAACATTCGTGCATGCAAACATTTTGGCATGCCGGTGGGACCCATTTTAGGTTTCTTTCTTTCTTGCTTGCTTTCATATAGGAGCACACTTGTTATTTTCTTCTTCTAAAATATTCACAAGATATTTGGTTATTTTTGCTAAAAGAATTTGTCTTTCTTCCTCATCTTTGCATTAGTGAAAGTCATCTTCTTTGCTTCATCGAATATCATTTTCGATTTGGGTTTAAAACACGTGCATCACGTTCTTGCTTGTTGTTTTCAATTCTAGTGAACGTAGATTAAGTAACAGGTCGCATACATGGGGGTGATATCCACGGTATTGATAAGAAATTAACCTTACTTTCACCGCACAACACATACCGAATCACATCATAATCAACACAACACTCAAACATCCCCCTTTTCCACAAAAAGTATTCCTCCACCCGATTGAGGTACCTTTATAAGCCAAAACAAACTTGACATCTCCTTAGGTCTTTTGTTTAGGATTGACATCATCTTGCGTCTAAGGCATAAGCCCAAAGTGATTAAAACTAATCCTAGGGTTAGTCTCATTAATTTGCTTGTGCATCTTGCTTGTTTTTTTTTTAGTTCTATTTCTCTGTCATACACTATTTCAAGAATCACTTCAAGACAGCTTTGGTAGGTATATCAAGCATTGTTATCCCCAAACCAAAAGCTTCTTGCATCTTCTCTTTGCTTTCACAAAGGATCGACACTTGGTCCCATGCTACCGACATTGGTTAATTGACCGACGCCAAGGCTAAAGTCTAACCGACCTCGGTTATTAGATCGATATCGATTACCATCGCCTTTTCACGCTTCTCAAACCAAAGAACCTATCAATTCCAACATTTTTTTGCTGCTTCGTTCTTGATAGATTGCATCCCTACTATGTACCCTTGTCCATGGTTGTTATCACTTGGAAAAAGTTTGCAGCCATGGTTTCACATGCCTACTTCGTGCATTTGCCTAAATCACCCCCTTCACATCCTATGGGGAATCCTACTTTCCGGTGAGGTTCCCAAAATCTCTATAGGAGATAAGGAATTTGTGAAATTTTTGGACGCTAATCCTAGCGCTATACAAGACTATTTGTCTCATGCCCCGACCGTACACCCGACGGTCAACTCCTTGTTGTATGCCTATTAGTATAGCTGCTCACTTAGCTCCTTCCCCACCTCGATAACTCCGTCTTTCCTTCTTCATCCTTAGGCCCATCTCCCAACTCAGCGGCTTGGGGTTCATACAAAGACATATTGGCTTTCCTTTGGTTAACTTAGGGCCCCACATATAATTACCGCTTGATCGCTCCTACCACGTCACTCTCGTAGATCGCTCCTTTCATAACTTGTTCTCTACCACCGATCCACACAAGCTTTCCTTCTCAAGCTCCGCCCACCTTTTCATTTCCACACACGTATCCAAAGTGACTTCAACATCTTATATAGGACATCCCTATTTAGTCACCTCAACATATTTTTCATCAATACCTTATCAACATGTAACCCCACCATTTTCTAGTGGTGGCCCTTGCCCAATCCTCCTATGTTTATGACAACCGCACCATTATCTCATCCAACCACTGATTTAATCAAACAAATGATGGACAAGATGCAAAATCTGGAGGCTTCTATTTCAAGAAGCCATAACACCCTGACATATGAGCAAGTTTGTCGGGAACCTATTCATCCTTCTGTCCCCCTTCATTCATATCCTCCTCAATGGGAATTACCAAAATTTACTTGTTTTAATAGTAAGGAGGATCCTCAACAACACTTGCGATCATTTAGACATGCCTGCTATCTGATTGCTCATGATGATGCCTTACTACTCCGCACCTTTCCCATGTCCTTATCAGACCCGCCTTGAGTGGTACATGCGATTGCTTTAACCCAAAGATCAATCTTCTCTTTTAACCAATTAGCCCAATCTTTCTTGGATCATTTCTCCATTAACATTGCCAAGAAAGTATCTATCACCGACCTCTATGCCATCCGACAATTTGAAGATGAATCTATCGCAGATTTTGTTGGATGATGGCGGGGCCTTATCAACCAACTTACTTATGCCTTGCCTCAGGCCGAACTTATCGAACTCTTTACGCGGGCCTGCGCTAAGCACATTTCTCCTACCCTCCAAATTCAAACTTTCTACACCTTTGATGAGGCCTTTACTATGGCTCGAAAACTAGAGATTCGAGCCTTAGAGGAAGAGAAATTGCGGTTGCGCAACAAAAACCCTAATTTCCAAACCCAAGACTCCACCAACAAACCCAACACCACTAATTCTCACGCATCGACTGCTTCAAAATCAAAAGGAGTTGTACATGTGGTGATGGTCAAATCCCAAGCACCATCTAATACCCCGCCAAAAACCACCTATAAGTATAAAGCCGAGCCCATCAATTACACTCCCTTGGGAGAAACTTATGGTGTCATTTTGGAAAAATTGCTCAAAGCAGGAGCTATCACCTTACCTCCTGTTAAACCTCACTCCGGGTTTGATTCTACCCACGTTATACCTTCTTGTACAAAGAAAATGACTTCGTCAAATTCCACCGCATGAAGGGACACAAATACGAAAATCGTAAGATGTTGAAAAACATGGTGCGCAGAAATGGTTGATGCGGGGATATAACCTCGATAATCCTAATGCCCTTGCTAACCGAAATTTGAAAATCTTCAACAAACCATTCCCAAACCACTCTTCTAATAGTAATATAAACCAAGATATCTTAGCCAAGGAGAGAGTTCATGAAATCCATGTGGTCTTTGACTCCTAACCAAAATCTTCTATCGAGGAAATTCTGAATCGAGCCTCTTCACTAATGCAGGATCCAAACCCCTCTACCCCCATCAAGACAAAATGATAACCTTACCATTCCTTTACCCATAAAGGAATTAACCACCTAGAGTTCTCTTCTCACAGATGAGCCTTCTTACACCACATCCCTGCAAGACTGTGAGCGGATGTTATCTAACTTATCTATTTCCCAAACATCTCCTTCTACCACTCTTGCTTGTACAAGAGGAAGGCTCACCATTTTTTTGTCATCCTTAGACAAGAAACCCCTCAAACCAACATCACCAAATTCTTTAATCATGATGGATCCTCTCAAACATGCCCTCCTACCTATTAGTTCTTCATCGCCTAAATCTTTTCAAATGACCGGTTGACCTCTTAACACCCATTGATACAAAGCCTCATTTACCCCTGTATCACACCCACAAAGATGGACCGGAATCACAACCCACCTCTCTTCCATACAAAATTTCCTATTCACACGCGATGATTCTCACCCCTTAGAAGATGTACGAGTCCTATGGGAGCGTTTGAGTACACCATGCTCTACTCAAATGTAAATTACCGATCTAGACATCTCTACCATATACCCGAGGTGTTTACAAAAGCTCAAAATGCCTATGTCCTCATCTTCACCCCCTCATCTCTACCGGTACCTTATCCACCTCTATTAACCTAACCAAACCTCCCCTATGCTTGGGACTTCACCAATGCCCACTTAACACACCCACCTAAACGCTTAGATTTATCCAAAAATAAAGTCGTCCATCCACCTAGAGACAAACCCATCTCCTCAAGTCCAATCTATTCCTCTGTCACAACAAAAACGCTCACCGTCACACCTACCTTCTATATTGGGACCTCACCCTCCACCTTGCCTCAATACGTCATACCTCCCCGCATTTTCTTTAAAACGACCGCGCTTTCTACACCCATACAGAGATCCATGGGTGTATCAACACCATCACCCCAAATAGCCGGTCCACCTACCAACCCTAAACAAACTTGATCATCAAAGGATTTGTTTCATCGTCGCTCCTCTTTCCCCGTGGTCTGCTTCCTCGCCACCACGTCATTCGACCACTAAACATAACTTCTGCTAGCAAAATCCAAGTTTAGTTAAATCCATTTATAAAAACCCCTTGTCTAAACCACCACCCATACGAATCAACCATACCCAATCATTACCAAAACCCACCCAAATCAATAGCCTCATCTTCCTCGACTTTGACCCGCTCAAAGGATCTTACGCCAAAATCCTTGATATGTTGGTGGAGAATGTGACCGTTTCCTACCCCCACTTAGACCCTATGATCCATCTAAGCCTCGACCTATAGGTTATGATGAGTCTAAAATCTGCACTTACCACCACACACTAGGACACGATGTAGAGAGATGCAAAGCTTTGAAAGACATCCTTCGTCAATCCACCACCTCTCTCGATAGATGACCTAAGAAAGACAATTTATGGAGAGAAAGCCCTAGCTTCGATTCCTTCTCCTATACCACCTATCCCCCTCGCCAAAATCTATCATCATTGCAACCCCGCCTCTCGAAAATAATGACTTATCCCCGCCAACTTCCTCCTCTTGTGTTCACGAGATCAACATGATTAGTATTGCTACTCGGGGGCGAGAAAAACAATGGGAAAGCTAAAGAAAGCACTCTCATGCCTCTCTTTCTCCTTTTCGCCATCCCGATTGCACCACCACCTAAAGTGGTTATTCATGGACCTACCTACCCCATCTCTCTAATGGAGTGGCCCACCGTACCATGATCAAACAGCTTCACCAATCACCTGTAAAAATGACACTTTGTATGATCTCATTCAAACATTTAAATCTCATCGACAAGCTCTCGTTGAGATCCTTCAAGGTATAGAGGTCCTACCTAACGAAACCTTGCCCGTTGCCTCCATTTTAACACCCAATCACATTGCTTCTCTCACCAAACAACCTACCTCCCCAACCACTTCTGTCCCTATACAACAAACCGCTGCTGTCAGTTTCTCCGAAGACAAAATTGTCGACTTTGGTGCAGAAGATCCCGACTGCTTTTTTCATCTCGCTTACGTCCGGGACATCCGAGTACGCTGTGTTATGATCGACGAGTGCTAGCTTAAAAATCATCTCTTTCAAATCCTTCCAACAAATGAATATCCCTTCTAGCTGCATGTGTGCCAACCCCACCATGTTGCGTTCATTCAATGATGCTATTACTTCTACCTTAGGCACTGTGATCCTTAACATTCATGTAGGGCCACGTACTTTACCTGAACTCTTCTATGTCCTTGAGGGAGAATTCCAATACAACATATTGTTAGGCCACCCTTGGATCCGGGCTATGGGATGTGTTCCTCCACCTTACATAGATGCATAAAATTTGAGTATGAGGGAAGTCCTACACCGTAAAGATGACCCTCCCCTTCAAACCTACAATATGTTATATCACCCTAATGATGTGCATGTACCAGTCAAGACACCCATTCATCCAACCCAACCATCTATTTCGACCACACCTCAACCATCCACCTCAACCGCACCTACACCTTCAACCATTGAAAACACCGCAAATACTGCTTCCTTCCCCGTGGACAACATCCCAACCTCGATCCCTTAGTAGATATTTTTCAATGCTTTATGCTGGGGAGTATCACCTATATAACGTTAGCACTTTCCATACCCTATGTGAGTACGGACGCTTACATGCACATCCTACCTATGACCATCATGTGGGGGAAGTAATCTCCTATGGACCACCTAATTGCCGCACCAACCTAACGTATGGGGGTGTTGACGCATCCTCCGTTACCCCCGAACCTCCCCTTGGTGTGGTTCCCTTCCAATCTGATTTTCAATACCTGAAAAATCGTCGTTTCGCCCTCACCTTCTTGACTCGCTATGCTTGGAAAGGTTTTGGTTTTGGTCTTTATGAACAAGGCCGACATACAATCATTCCGTGACTACACGCAAACAAAAAGATCGTAGTGGTCTTCGATTCTCTAAACCACCTTTACCAAAGAAACCTCATGTCGGTTGTATCCGGAAGACGACAACGTCACCCCTTCCAAACCATCATCACCCATTTTTCCATCATCAACCACGAGTCGATAGACCCGAAATGTATCCCTCCTAACTTTTTTTTCATAAATGCTATCTTCCGGGTCCTCTCACTTATCAACACGATAATGAGGACCCATCTTCTCTTCCCTTATATATATACATGATTGAAGATGACTCACCTTCACTAATGTTGTTGAGTGCCAGGATGACGACTCCATTCTCACTTACCTTGGTGCGGATGACTCTTATATTCAACGCACTTACCATTTGAAACTCAAACCATGTTGAATGAGTCAACTATAGAAATCAACATCCACACGAGAGATGATCCTCACATTGTGAAGATCGACAATCTCTTAACACATCGTAACAAATAGCCTTTACTACCTTTCTTCTTGCCCCTTGACCAAGCTTTCGCTTGGTCTCTACGCTGACATGCCAGAATTGATCCCGACATTGCTGTCCATAACATTACCCTAAAACCCGATTCCAAACTAGTTAAACTAAAATCGAAAAATGCATCCATGCATTGCCCTCTTGTCAAAGAAGAGCTTCAACGACTCCTTTCTGTTTCCTTCATCTTACCTATTGACTATCCTCAATGGATTTCTAACATCGTACTATTCTTAAAACAACGAGGGGACTTCGATATGTACGTATTTCGGGACCTTAACCTCACTTGCCCCAAAGGATGACTTCCCTACCAGTATTGATCAACTTGTTGATCTCACCGCAAACCATGAGATGCTTTCTCTCATGGATGGCTTCTCGGGATACAATCAAATTTTGTAGCCCTACCGATCAACATAAAACCACCTTCATAACTCCTTGGAGAACCTTCTCGCTATCGTGTCATGCCGCTCGCCTTAAGAATTCTCGTGCGACCTATCGGCCGGGCTATGACTTACTTTTTCATGACATTATGCACACTGTCCTTGAGGATTATTTCGATGATCTTCTTGGCAAATCTAAACATCGCAGTGAACATCTCGATGTTTTAACCATTATTTTTGATCACCTGTTACAATACTGTGTTCATCTTCAACCAAAGAAATGTGTCTTTGGTGTCCTTTCGAGAAAAATCCTTGGTTTTATTGTCTCTTTGCGTGGCATCGAGGTCGATCCAGCTAAAGTCAAAGCTATCCTAGAAATGCCCCCACCCACTAACCTTAAACAATTGCGTAGTTTGTAGGGAAAACTCCAATCTATCCAGTGTTTCATCTCACAACTCTCGGATCGATGTCAACCTTTCCATCATCTCCTTAAAAGGACATTATCTTTCAATGGAGCGAAGAGTGCCACCACACCTTTGAGGCTCTTAAATTCTATCTCTTGCAGCCACCCATGCTTATCCCACCTCAAGACGATCGCCCTTTCTACCTTTACCTTTCTGCCACCGACCATGCCGTAGGAGCCATGCTCACACATTGTGACTCCGAGCATCGAGAACAAGTTGTTTATTACATAAGTCGTACTCTTGTGGATTATGAGACTAGGTATACACATGTAGAAAAGTTGTGCCTAGCCCTATCATTCGTGGGCCACCAAACTCCAACACTACCTCCGAATCACAAAACTTTTTTCATCACCAACGCGGACCCCATTCATTATATGTATGCCAAACCTCATCTAAACCAACGCATCGCTTCGATGGCTTATGCTCCTCCCGATCTCGACCTTGAGTTTGTACACCGTAAATCAATCAAAGGACAAACTATCGCAGACCAACTCGCTGGAAGCCCCTTTACCTGGGAGCGGTTTACTAATGTTACTTTCCCTGACGAACTCATTGTCGTTCTTTCACTCGGTGAGGAGTCATATCCAATGACCCTCTTCTTCAATGGATCCAAATGCCAGCACGGTGGAGGGGCAGGAGTTGTTCTCATTCCTCTTGATGTTGAACCTATGCCTCTTTCATTCCGGCTCGATTTCCCTGCACTAATAATACAAGTGAATACGAGACCCTTGTTTTGGGTCTCTGTGTTGCGTTACACTTAGGTGTAAAGTCTATTAACATTTTCGGTGACTCTCAACCAAGTTGTCAATCAAGTTATGGGCATCTACCAATGTAAAATGAGGAACTTCAAAAGTAAAACATTACATGGATTCACTTTTGACCTTATTTACTCATTATTCTATCAAAACCATTCCCCTGCTCTACTAATAAATTTGCGATACTATGGCTTGCTTAGCCTCACAAATTCCTGCGCCTCACCAACTGACTCGACATATTTTTCTTGGTCCAACAACTCTTTTCCTCATCTTACTCACCCCGGATGTTTGTATGATAAATAATGTGTCTCACGACTCAGGATACTTGTATCACCAATTTCACGACTACCTTACAACCTCTCTCTGTTCTCCCACGACCTTACTAGTAACAGTAAAACGTGCTTTTCTTAAAAGTGTTTCTCGTTATATCAACATGGGGGACTCCTCTATAAAAATGGCTTTGATGGCATCCTCCTTCATGTCTAACCGGCGCGGACGTTACCTATACCATCCAACAACTCCATGACGGTATTTGTGGTGGACATTTTAGTGGCCTTGCCGTGTGCCAAATGGATCCTTTTCCTAGGCTATTATTGGCCTACTTCTTAATAACGATCGCTAAGAATATGTTAAGCATTGTGTTATGTGTCAACAACATACCAACCTTCAACATACTCCTAGCCATCCACTACACGAAGTCTCACGAGATCTTTGGCCTTTCTCACAATGGGGTTTAGACCTTATTGGTGAGATTCACCCTCTCTTCTTCTACAAAGTCACCATTGTTAGATAATCACAAAGAACCAAATATTACACTAAATGGGTGGAGGCCATTCCACTCATTTCAACCAAAAAAGAAAAAATTGTAGAATTCATTAACCATCACATTATCTGTCGTTTTGGTGTTCCTCTTCACCTGATAACAGATAATGGAAAATCTTTCAAAAACAAGTTATAACAAGACCTTTGTGACAAATTTGGTATCAAACTTAGCTTCTCATCACCTTACTATCCACAAGTAAATGGTCAAGCTGAATCTTCTAACAAAACCCTGACCAAAATTCTCATGAAAGTCGTTAACGATTTTGGAAAAAATTGGCATGATCACATACCCTTTGCCCTTTGGGATTATCGTACCAGCATTCGTACCTCCACTAATGCCACACCATTTTCTTTGGTATATGGTACTGAGGCTGTCTTGCCTCTCGAAATACAAATACCCTCCCTAAGAATATCTCTTTAGGATATTCTCACCAATGATGATTTCCTCCAAGAGTGGTTAGCCCAATTGGAGCTTCTTGACGAGCGTCATCTTACAGCTCTTGACCACCTTCAAATCTATCAAAAGTACATCAAGCGTGCTTATGATAAGCGACTTCATGAGCTTACCTTTCAGGTTGGTGATCTTGTCCTCAAAGAGAATCAACATGTAACCAAACTAGAAAAGAGCAAACGTGGAAAATTTGCTCCTAATTGGATTGGGCCTTACATTATCACTCACACTTACGAATCAAGCACTTACCGTTTAGCTTCGCTTAATGGTAAACCTGAGCCTGAACCCCTTAATACCTTGCATCTTCGGCCATTCTACTATTGAATTTAGTGTTATATCACTTCTTATCTACCTTGCGCTCGTCCCTTGAGCTCATTTACCACCTCATACACTTTGTTTCATGCATCTCAAAATAGAATCAAGCTCACGTGGTTTGGTCATCACCTCCTCTTAAAGATGCCTTCCTTTTTAGTCTCTGTCCATGACGTAAAAGTATCAAAATAACATGTTCTCAATTATACACTTATGGGATATTGTTGAGTCAAACTTCCTATAAAACTAGATGCTTCATGCCAAATGGACATCTAGACCTCCTAAGTTATACATAGATCGCTCCTCGAACGACAGCTATGTGCAAAGCCACATCTCCTATTATAAATAGACTACTCCCCAAGGATAGCTATACACAAAAGCCACATCTGCTACTATAAATAGACTGCTCCCTTGAAGGACAACTATACAAAGTCAGCCTTTATCAAAAAGCTTCTCATATTGATCGGCAATGAAGACCTCAAGAACAACAAAATACATATCCCATGTAGACTTCCCGCATCGATCGGTCTTCGATCATAACTTTGACAAAATAAAAGCGGATTCAAAAGCACTTTTGAGTCATGGACTTGTCTATTTAGGTTTGGTTTTCTTTTGTCAACATAATCACCTTATAACAAATTCTCATGCCCCAGCTCTACCAGCCACCTCACCTCACCATTAGTCAAAGCAACAAAACTCAAGGGGCATGACGTATATCCGATATATTGTGATTATACAACTCTTTTCACCTATCGACTTCTCACATATGCACTGGTACCTAGGGATTCAAGCTCATCCTACGTTAATATGTGGTTTTTTTAGCTCTTTCTCAACTACGGGACACTTTTGCCTCTTTTACTCGAATCTAGGATTATGTGTTGACCTTAATTGGGACGCGGTTCCCTACTACTTGGGTGAGCTAACTTTCGCTTCACCTATACCTACACCAACATCGCCAATACTTTACCAACACCAACAACATTACCCTACCAATATCGATATATATATATATATATATATATATATATATTCTTTTTTACCAACCAACAAATTGCTAACCACAACCAAATTTCCCGAATTCACCTCTCCTCGGTCCTAAGGAGAACTACATCGTCTAAGGCCCCTCCTTGCTTTGTGCAATGGGCTATGTAGGCGCACTTAGGAGACATGGGGTCTCCCAAGGTTAGCTCGACCATCCCCTACCATAACCTATCATGTGTTGTAAATATAAATATTTTTGTGTATTTCTATTTGATAACATTCATCTTTATCCTTTTTTTCCAAACAAACATTCAAAACACAACCATTCTTATTATTATCATAACTCAAATCAACATACATATTCAGTTTTATTTAGATGTTAAACAAATACATCTTCTCTATCATCGATGCGTAGGTCGGCAGCATCCTTATTTATTCTTATACCCCTATGAAATCCACTTAGACCCTTGCCTCCTCTCGAATCGGGTGGTGATCGTGATCGTCGATGCCACTCACCGGCCTCTCCATCCTCAAAGGTGCCACTCAATGCTATTGGTTCCTCCCACCGATCCGACAACATCTCCTGTAACATACGAATACGCCCTCTCGCGTGGAGGAATCTTACCTCTAGTCTCTCCACTCGTAATCAGAAACCTCTAACAATCTCGTTGTCTCATTCACTGTGTTTGAAGCTTGTGAACCAAATCCTCGAGGAATTCTCTCTTCGCTGTAATCACAGGCTATATCGGATGATCGCCCTCTCACGTACACCTCGTGCTCTCGCTACCCACCATAATATATAAGCCTCTATCATCACTCCCGCATCCATTACCCCCTGCGATCGAATGCTATCTCTTCTAGCCCTTCTCGGAGGTGTTTGTCGGGGAGGTGAGAATGATGCCGCAGTTGTCGATCCTCATGTAAGGTCTATAAGCCATAGGTATATCCTGAATAAATCCAAATTGTCGCCGCATGTGATCTAGAGGAATCCTCTCTTACTCACTGCATGTGCCCCGCGATCCACCTCAATCACTCTATACCCTCAACTCCTCGGCTATGTTCTCAGTGTCACCATATAGTTTCGTAAGGCCTCCAACGAATATCCACAATCGTCACCATCTCCCACATCTACCTATAATACTTCGAGGTCATCTGTCACGGCCCTGGGATCTCGCCTCTTGTTCTGTTGGACCCATCATCTCAATCCCAAATCCTCTTACGCCTGTCTCTCTTTCATGGATTGGTCAGCCTTATTGGTCGTGCACACAAAATGTGCTCATAGGCTCAACAATGTAATAAGTATGCACAATCCAAAGGTGTCGCCCTGGTGATTTCACTCGCAGCCCATAAACCCTGTATAGCTCCGCCAGGATATGTGGTTTCCCATGCGAAAGTCACGCTACTTTCTATCATTTCAAAATAATACACATCAATGCTTTTGGAAATCTTCCCCCATCCACCCTTGGTAATGCATAATACCCCACCGCTATCATTAATACCACTGCCAACCTTGTTTCCTCAGGGTGTGTTGCATACATTGTACCATAAGTGAATGTCAAACCTCGCTGTGTCAAATCTCGTGCAGCTGAACCAAATACTATTGTTATCGCTCCCCGCGCCACGCTAGGCCCCGCCTTGATACACTGGTCTTCCTATAATTGGGAGCCTCAAAATTCTAAACACATCTTCCAACGTCACTATCATCTCCCCTGTTGGCAGATAGAAGGTATTCTTTTCTGGATTCCATCTCTCAATCAATGCCTACAACATAGCATGATTGCGTGCGATTCATGAATAATAGCGGATTCCACTTAACCCCACATGGTTTATCAATGCCCACTCAACTAGTGTTACATCCGCTCGGACCCGTGAAAACAAAGCTGACACACTATCATTCATCCTCAAAACTCGCCTCTCTGTCGCATACATCAAATCAACAAACAACCATTCAATAAATCAAATCCCCAAGTGTTTTTTTCTCACATTCTGGAATTTCATATACGAACCGATATCGTTATAGATATTTGATACCGGTTACCTAACCGATATCTTGGTTATCTCTAAACGATATCGATCTTTATCGATCCTATACTGACTTGCTTTATAAACACCATCTACGATAATTATTTTCTCATTTACCCCTCTCTCGTACTCTGAAACATACCCAAAATCCCCTACTTACCTACCCTATAACACTCACCCCATCCCAAACCCTTACCTATCACCTTTTCTTTTCATCTCTACCCACTTACCTTCCCTCATCCTATCCATAAAACATGCAAGAATTGAATTACAACCAAAAATTTTACCTCTTGGGAGGCGAACTTTGCGGTGGAACCTGTCTTCCTCTCGTCTCTACCTACTGGATGCTTCTCCTTGTGCAGGCAGCCATGTTCACCACCTCTTCAATATAACTTGTCTTTCGCCTTCTTAATCTCAGCCCACAATCACTTTACTTTCGGCATCTCTCTTCCTCCTTATCACTCAATTCTCCCATGCAATTACTCAGTTGGGCCAAGCAAACAAGGCTCACATCCTCGTATTTAACTTGTTGCATGACTCTAAAATAAGAACTTAAGTTGCCTCCCAAGCTTTTTTATTTTTAGAAAATCTTGTTTTAGCATAACCGATATTGTTACCTTACCGTATCGGTCATATGTCTACTGGAGACATCGGTTAGCTAACCGATATCGGTCACATGTCTCCTTTTGCTTAAACCTAGGTCTTTTATCTAGTTTTTACAAATTTTTGGTGGCACCCACCTCTTTTCCTCGTATAACGACATGGTCATCAATATTTGTCATCGTAATCCCATCAACGCATATACATATCATCAAAATTTCAACAACATCTATATACATTAAATTCCAAAACACATGAGACATTTGAATATATACATCAAACCAATTATTATACACACCATGTGGATCCAACTCATCATCTATATACATTAAATTTCAAAAACCATTGACAAAACACATGAGACATTTTAATATATACATCAACCCAATCATTATACACACCATGTGGATCAAAATCATCATCTATATATCAATGTCAAAATATACAACTTGCCTTGCATGGGGCCTCTGTGATCTAAAAATACAAAATCGCACGCATGCGTGCCGTTGTCTCTGCCGAAATCTCGACTCGGCTCACAAAGCCGGTCTCTCATATCAAAATATACTTTCATGAAGCCGATATCAACTATACAAAATGTACTGCTCGCAGCCGTGATATACAACCAAAATGAATAAATAAATCATATGTGGGCACGCAATCCTCTATATATATACTGGTTCATAGACTAGTGTCTATATCCAATATCAAAACCCATCTCCGCTCCCAGATGTCTCGCTCTCCACCACCTCGGCCCTCCCTCTGCTAGTCTCTGCGCGGCTCTCACCTCCTCCCACTCGCCACCGACCCACCAGCCTATGGCTGCAGCCTCTGGATCTCTAGCTCCAAGATGTCTCAAGATCAGACGCCGCATATGGCGATGAGGCCGCCCCGGTTGCACTATCAAGCACGCCCCGATAGTACCAGTGCCTCTCGCTCACCTCCATATAGCAGGCATGTGCCACCATGGCCATTGCTGGGCCGTCCCTCGACTCCTAATAGCGTGGTCCCTCGCCTCGCTGTACACCCTATGCCTGTGGCGTACTTCAGCACTCGTTCACTGTGCTACAATGCTGCGGCGGGCAAGGCTCATGCTGTGTGGTGCATGTGGCCGCACTTACTGCTCGCGTCCGTGCTCGAGCCTCACTGACTAATCTACCTCAGAGCACCCCCATCATGCTCGCAGCAGCAAAGCAAGCCCCTCGTAATACTACACCTGCCCTAAGAGCCGGTCCCTCTCCGCTATCACAGTCGCCAAATCTGGTTGTGCGGGCTATGCTCTCATAGCTGCTCTCTGACACTCCCCACCAAACCAAAAAGGCACCTGTCACTCCGGCATCATCCATCAGATTACATGGGCCGCCTTCTCTGCTACCTAATCTCGGTCAACGAGATGTGGTGCAGGCAGTGGGGCCTCTACATCATCCCTCCAAAAGATCTATGGGAAGGGAGGTGGCTCATCCTATCACAAGCCCAACCGCTGTCGTATTCTCTCTAGGGGTATCCTCTCGTACTCCCTGTGCCTTTGTCCAAAATATCCGAAACTATACTGGATCTGGGCCAGACTGTCTTTCTCCTCCTCTGGCCGATGGCCTCTGTAGGCCTCCTTTAATGTCCAGGCGGTCAAGACCTCTAACATATGACAAAGAAGGCCACATCTCGCCCCGCAAGCACGCTGTGGCTAGCCCACGACCCCAACCACCTCTCAAAATCCATATATATATATATTCTGGCCCCTTGGGGTAGCCCTACCTGTCAGATACATATATGATATGCTCGTACACCCAATGCAGCGAGTGTAACAAAATGTAGAGCAAATACCAAATCACCTCATACGGCGATAACCCCACAACTCTCTATATAGCTACACCTGTATACACCGGTGCCTGTGCATAAAGCATGTATGCTCTCTACCATCTCATGCAAAACTCCCATCAAAGCCCATGGGAAGCGGCCTCCTCTCGAAATGGAGGGTGAAGCAGGGAGATACCAATTATCATCAACACGGCAAGTCGTGTGTTCTCCGGCTTGCAAGCGATATATCGCCGTAGGCAATGCTCACATTGTGATAGGTAATCAATGGGGTTGTATCCCAAATACCTACAGGATGTTGTCCATCGTTGTCTCTACATCCACTGGGAACACTTTGCCTCACCTACGATCGGCGCTTAGGATGTGATACACATCCGCTAATGTAATCTTCATCTCTCTAGTAGGAGATGGAAGACATTGGTTCTTGATTCCATCTCTTGATGAGGGCAACCATCAAAGCCAGGGTCCCTATCCACATCCCTATACCACTAGACTCTACTAAGTCCAACCTCTTGCATGATGATGGCCCACTGCTAGCGCGGACACATGTGGCCGCATCCGCCTCAATAGAGGGGGCATCGATCTCGCATCATGAGCCGCCGGGTGGCGTGCTGTAAAACAACCCACTCCATCAGCCTACCTTTAAAATAACAACTACCTTAACTCTCTATACCCACTTACCCACCCAACCACAACCTCGACTCTCTACAACACACATCCACCCACCTAACCCTATACATCTATGATATCCCCTTTACTTATCTCACACCCTACCAACCACCCCGATCTACTCTAGCCCTAATTATACCCCGCCAATTTAGCACCTTCTACTTCATACCCAACACCTAATCTATCCTACGCAAACCATCCCCCCAACAACCCCATTTCCCACCCCAATCACGTTTCCTATCAACTCTACTCCTCCCCCTTAACCCCAAACAAACAAATAAAACAACACGACAAAATTCTAACAACAAACAAAACCACAACTCCTACCCATGCCGACCGGCACTGGTCACCCGACCGCCATCGGTCCCCTAAGCACATTTTATTTGCCGACGCCGGTCCGACATATGACCGACACTAGTCAATACACAATGCAATTACACAACTATTATGTGACCAATGTTGGTCGCCTAGTGACCGACATCGATCATCGCCCAATCGCAAATGAACCCAAAATGGCCCGCAAAACACATTTTGACCTATTTCTACCTATTTACCCACAAGAAAACCCTAAAAACCTACCCACCCTGCCGTTTTGACCTAACTAGCCTACCTACCCACTCCATTTTACAAATTACTTCCATTCATTCATTATTTTATTAAAATTAAGATTCCTACCCAAAACCCACATCTAAGTTAAAATCATTAAATTCACATAGGTAGGAGTTCAGAGCCTACCGGTATGACTACATGTCGTCAGTGGTGGGATAGGTGGTGGTGGTCCAGCTGGTCCAACACCTCCTGCTCCTCCTGGCTATGCCATGGCTCCAAATCTCCTCAGCTGGGTCCTCAACCAATCAAACTCTACCTCCTGCTCGCTGGGGTCTACCAATCACTCACTCCTCCACTTAACTGGTGCCAACTCAGCCCACAAACTCAACAAACTCACTTCACACCTCAGACAGCTAAAATTGGGCGCTCAAATTCACAAAGTGACAATGACATGCCGTATTTTTCTTTTTATAGGTTTTGACCTATAACCGATACCGGTTATTTCGCGCCCTAGAATACCGGTATCAGTCTTCTAACCGATATCGGTCACACATAACCGATATCGGTTACCAACTTCCTTCCCCTAACTCCCACCCTTATCCACCAATCTCCACTTTTTCCCGCATCACCTACCCCTGGCTTTGCTAACTAGCCTTATTTTGACTTCAATCGGCCCGACCCACGGCCGCAACCAACCATTTGGCCCGACCCAAGGCCGCAACCAACCAGCAAGCCCAACCCAAGGCCGCAACCAACCAATCAAGCCCGACCCAAGGCCACAACCAACCATTTGGCCTAACCCAAGGCCGCAACCAACCACTGGACTCTGACCCAAGGCCGCAACCAACCATTTGCCCGACCCAAGGCCAAGCAATTCAACCATTTGCCCGACCTAAGGCCACAACTAACCAATCGGTCCGACCCAAGGCCAGTAATTCAACCAATCGGCCCGACCCAAGGCCGCAACCAACCATTTGGCCCGACCCAAGGCCGCAACCAACCATTTGGCCCGACCCACGGCCGCAACCACCCAATCAGGCCCGACCCAAGGCCGCAACCACCCGATCCGGCCCGACCCAAGGCCGCACCCCACCAATCAGACCCAACCCAAGGCCCTCACTCATCAATCGCCCGACCCAAGGCCACACCAATTACGTACCTCACCCAAGACCCGCAAATTACAATTTTATCCACCCATCATGTAGCTTTTTGTTCAATCGAGCTCACCTGTTCGTGTTCTAGCATGATTAGGATACTTGAATTGATCAGCCAACCAACTTTTCCTAGACCGAGACCGTGACGTTTATCTCAACCAAACCAACCATTTGGTACTGCCAGACATGCCTAAATGTTCCTGTACCTTACCCGTTATATCCCCTGGAGCTACTTCCTATGCCTTGGATACCAGGATTATATCAACCTTGTTTGGATAAACTATCGACCTTTGCCTATGTATTGCTTGTTTGCTCTTCAAATTGTGTACCCTAGTCGCACTACTGCATTTCAACGTGCGTCTGCGTCCCTGCACTTACCCCACCATCTTACCATCATCTCTACACCATTCACCCTTTATCAACCCTATCCCTGATTTCACATCACCTCAATCTGTGATAGATTTGAGGGGGATTACCTATACCCTTACCTGGGGCAATCACTTCTTATTAATTGTCGCCGCAGCTTTTACAAGACAAGCTACACGACAACAAGAAGCTAATGTAGACACCAAATTTGTGTCTTACGACACCCTGTGCCCTGCATCTCATTTCACAACCTAACCTCACCACCTAAACCTTGCACAATTATTTATTAATTACCTTATAATTAATAAATCCACATCTCCAAACTTGCCACCTCATTTCATCACCTCATCATGACCTAGCCCTAACCCTAAACTAACCTAATTAAGACCTATAACTTGGTCTACATCCACACCCATGACTAATTACTCCTCACCCACACCAAAACCAACCTAATAATGACTTGACCAAGCCCACAACTAATCCCTCGGGAGAAAAGGAGGGAAAGTTGGCTATTTTACTAAAAATAGCCCACTTTGACTTAACCGACATCGGTTCCTACTCGACCGCCATCGGTTATGTAACCACCATCGGTTCCTTGTAAATGACCTCCCCAACCAAAAACAAAGGATCTAGAATTCATTTGAAGGATCCGAAATTCACTTGGCAGAGCAGAGACAAGTGAAGAAAAGAGAAGAGTTTACAGAGAAGGACATCGAGCCCAAGACTGCAACTGAGTAACGAGCCCAGTGACACTCATCCAAGCATTGGGAGAGAAGATAGCTCACTTTTGATTGTTGGATCATCCCACCGAACCCTACCTTTGTCATCACAGTCCTTGGACTCAATCTTCATTAGAACTAGTAAGTAGTGTCTTGTATGTCTTTAAATAACATTTCTTGAACTTTTGAATCACAGTAATTACAAGTTCACTCATAGATCTACTACTACCCGAGCCCCGCATCTAACCTGTCATTCCTCTACCCTCACATTGCCCCAAGAACAACCCCACACTCTCTAAGTCTTATCCATCACCCCATTGCATATCCTTAATCATTTGTTAGCCTTATAAACACCATAGCCACCTTATAGCCAACCTCTATCCGTAAGCACCTAGATTACATCGACCTTACTTGCTGTCGGTTATCCCCTATTAGCGCAGCGGTTCTCTAACCGCATGATCACTTATCTAGTAAAGACCGGCATCGGCCACCGTGACTTATACCCAAAACCTTCCTCTCACTTATTTGTCTCCTAACAACCTCGATCCAATCTGGTTTATTCCCCGAACTCGGTCGAACGTATCAATGACCATTGACCAAACAAACAACGTGACGCTTTATTATTATTGGTAGTTTAGTCTCTATTGCTTTATAACGAGGTACCTAAATCGTGATTTCGCAATAGCTTCTTTATTATCATTTGTGTTAATTCGTATTAGAAGTGGAACTAACCACCTTCGAAGGAAGTCTAATATTTCCTGGGCCCAAGGCGCTTCTCATTTATTGTCTAACTAAAATCTGTGGTCTTGTATTCTTACTTGCGGGTAGTCCTTCCTAGACAAAAAGGAGTTCTTTGCAATCGATCTGATCTCTCTGCGACGTGCACACCCTCTCAACATTCAATGTATTCCTCCTAGCCATAACCCTTATCTGCTTTCGTCAAAGAATTAAAGGATAAAGCAACTCTATTCTAGGAACAAAAAACATTATGTGCGAAACAAGACCAATTTTTCCTTTTTCCAAAAAAGCAAAAAGTGATAAGTTAAAGCATTTTCCCTTCGTCCCCTAACCAAGCAAAACAATCCATGTGACTGCTCGGATGCTAAGAAATAAATTTGATAGGAAAAGACACCCGCTGACCATCGTATACGAAAAATCACCATTCACGCCTAGAACCCAATTTTTCGCTAAGGATGAAAATTTATTTTGAAACAAAAAAAAGTGAATCATGGTTCCGAGCACATTTTGAACCATGTATTTGGATTTTTAAAGGCATACAAATATAGATTAACCATTCTCAAGCTTCCATGGTCGAGGAAAATAGGAAAAGCAGCGACAGAGCCCGTGGATTTTAAAGACATTAGGGTAGAAACAGGGAAGACTCAAAGACTTCTCCAACGAGGTACATGACAATGGATTGTTCAAACAATTTGAGGCATTCAAATGGAAGCAGTAAAACTATCAGGCACCCACATCGAGAGACAAAAGTTTGAACATGTAGATTAGAGGAAAAAATGCAAATGGGGTGAAACAAATCTAAGCACCAACACTACCTTCAAGCTACTATTTTTCAATATTCTTCTCTTATTGTTGTTATTGCATTCCCAATCCCTTGGACTCATATGAACACATGGAGAAAGACAGAGAAAAAACTAAGGGGAAAACTACTATCGCAGATGGATTTTCCCGTGTTCCGTGAATTCTAGGTTAGATGTGTTGTTTGATTTACTTCATTCCTACAATTTATCATTGTTATATCATATCAAATAGAGTATAAATCAAGTGCCTATCATTTTTAAGTGATTATTTAATTTCCAAGAGGGTTTGAATATTTCATAGCAATCCCCAGTGACGGATCCTCTTCTTTTAGTCCCTTTGGATCTAAAGGGAGAGTATCTGTAGGAGGTTGTCTACACATCTTAGATCATTTGGAAAAGTTATTGGTTTAAGTTATTTTAGTTTCAATACACTCAGCATAGGTGAATAACCACACTGGGTTATCTTTCTTGTTTAGTTTTAGTGTAGAAATATTTTAATTATTTATAATATAAGAAAATTGTTTGTGATTGTAATATTTTAGTTTTATGATTTGTTTAGATTAGTTTCCCTTTCAGCAGTAGCATAGATTATTGTTTTCATCTTATTTAATTTGGACACTTCAAACTAGATCAACACTTAGATCCAAGTTAGAAAAACAAACCATAGGGAATTTACGCTACCCGCTTCATAGCCTCTAAATCTCCCCTTTTCCAACTCAGCTACCAGAGATCACACTACAAAATCTTAGTCACCGATCCTCCCGTAGTTAGTCACAAACATTAAACATCAGCTACTCTTGCATGACCTCGGTGGGTTGACATTTTATTTCGTAAAGTGTGCCACAATCCAAAAATAATAACTAAGCCAACAAGGAAATGACACAAGATCTAAATAAATAAGTGCCACTATCCAAAAAAACTAAGGTAACAAGTCAAGGACAGAAAAACTCGAAGAAGCAATATCAACACCACACCCTCCCATACTATTGAATGGTTAGAGTGATGCCTCAAATCTATATGAGTTCTCAAAACAACTACGGGAACATCGAAAAACTAACACTAGGCTTCAAACATAATAGCTCCCCCATAAGAGAAACTATCAACATGCCTAAAAGTGTTGAAAATACAGATCTAAAATCTCTTAACAAACAAGAGAGATTTAAATGTTGGCACTTTAGAATTGAGTGTGTGTTACAAACATGAAATTTTAAATATTTATTTTATTTATCAAAATAAATAGTTTCAATGGAACAAGCATGAAAAACAAGCACTTTTGAAAAAAAACACTCAAATCTAAGTTACCGATCAAAATATACAAGCTTTTCAAAAAATCAATTGTAATATTTATTTTTAAAAATGCCTTTTTCCTCCACTCTTCCTAAATTTATCTTTTCTAGAAAAAACTTCACAATTTTGGATCTGCAAATAGAATTAAAAAATCCATTATTGCATTAAAAAGTGCATAAAAACCCATAAACTATTTTTCTAGATTTGTTGCCTCACCGACATATATTTTTAAAATCCCAAATGGTAGTGTAGACACCAAATTTGAGTCTTACGACGCCCGTGCCCCGCATCTCGTCCTCGCAACCTAACCCTACCTCACCACCTAAACCTTACACACTTAATTATTTATTAATTACCTTATAGTTAATAAATCCACATCTCTAACCCCGTCACTTCACCTCACCACCTCACCGTGACTAGCCCTAACCCTAAAGTAACCTAATTAAAACCTATAACTTGGTATAGACCCACACCCATGACTCATCACCCTCACCCGCACTTTCAAAACGAACCTAATAATGACTTGACCAAGCCCACAATTGACCCTCAGAGAAAAGGAGGGAAAGTTGGCTATTTTACTAAAAATAGCCAACTTTTACTCTAATCGACATCGGTCCCTACGCGACTTTACCCATCCATCGGTTAGGTAACTGCCATTGTTCCCTATAAATGACCTCCCCCAACCAAAACCAAGGGAGGGGAATTCATTTTGGCAAGCATCCAAATTCATTTTGTAGAGAGGAGTATTGAGCCCAAGATCAGAATCGAGCAACGAGATTGTTGTCACCGATCCAAACATTGGGAGAGTCGAGGATAGCTTCATTAGCTCACTTCTGATTTCCAGATCATCCCAACTGAGCCTTTCCTTTGCCACTACATTCCTTGGACCTTCATCCGCATCAGAAACTAGTAAGTAGTCTCTTTTATTATCTTGTATGCTTCTAGACACTACTGTGTGAACTTTTGATTCATAGTGATTATAAGCTCACTCCTGGATCTACCACCCAGCAGCACCCTGCACCTAACCTTCATTCATCCATCTCTATATTTCCCCGAGAGACAACTTTCTAACTCTCTTTGTCTTCTCTATCACCCTACTACTCCCCTCAACCATCTACCAACCCTCTGAACCCCATAACCACCTTACAACCAACCTCCATTTAAAAAACCCTAAACCACTGCCCCTACCGATATCGGTTATCCCCTACTGGTACTAGTTTTATAACCATGGTTGGTTATCCAATGACCGGCATGGGTCACTGTGACTTATACAAAAACCAAACCTTTCACCTATTTACCTCCAAACAATCCCATATCCAGCCTTGTCTACCCTTGTAACTTGATCTGAATGTATCAATAACCAGTGACCAAACAAACAACATGACATTTTATTATTGGTAGTTTAGTCTCTATTGATTTTAGTAACGAGGTACCTAAATCGTGATTTCACAATAGCTTCTTTACTATCATTTGCATTAATCTGTATTAAAAGGGAAATGACCACCTTTGAAAGGAAGTCTAATATTTCTTGGGCCCAAGGCAGGTTCCTTTACTTTACTTATTGTTTAACAAAAATCTGGTGGTCTTGCATTCTTATTTACAGGTAGTCCTTCCTGCATACAAAAGGAGCTCTTCACAATCGGGCAGTCGATCTCTCTATGGTACGCACACACCTTCCCAACACTCAACGTATTCCTCCTAGCCCTAACCCTTATCTGTTTCTCAAGAGAATGAAAAGATAGAAATAACTCTATTCTAGAACAAAATTTTGTGTGAAACATTTTGCACGACTTACTGGGACCCTTCTCGGGTTTCTTTCTTTCTTGCTTGTTTTAATATAGGAGCACACTTGTTGTTTCCTTCTTCTAAATATTCACAAAAATATTTTGTCATTTTGGTAAAAGAACTTGTCTTTCTTTCGCATCTTTGCATTAGTGAAAGTCATCTTCTTAACCTCTTCTCTTTCTTTTCTTCATCGAATATCATTTTCGATTTGGGTTTAAAACAAACGCATCACATTCTTTCTTGTTTTTTTAATTCTAGTGAACGTAGATTAAGTAACAGGTCATACACGTGGGGGTGATATCCACGGTATTGACGAGAAATTAATCTTACTCTCACTGCACAACACATACCAAATCACATCATAATCTACACAACATCTCAAACATCCCCCTTTCCACGGTATTCCTCCACCCGATTGAGGTAGCCTTACAAGCCAAAACAAACTTGACATCTCCCTTAGGTATTTTGTTTAGGATTGACATCATCTTGCATCTAAGGCATAAGCCCAAAGTGATTAAAACTAATCCTAGGGTTAGTCTCTTGATTTGCTTGTGTATCTTGCTTGTTTTTTGTTTTTCTTTCAGTTTTGTTTCTCTATTATACCCTGTCTTAGTGATCACTTCAGACAGTTTGGTGGGTATACTAAGCCTTGTTATCCCCAAACCAGTAGCCTCTTACATTCTCTCTTTGCCTTCACAGTGACCGACACCGGTCCTCTTCTACCAACATCGGTTACACTGACCGACACCAGCCATTCTGTCTCACCAACATTGGTTACTTAGATCGATATTGGTTACTTATGTTTCACGCTTTCTCGACAAACCAAAGAACCTACCAATTCCAACATTTTGTTGTTGTTTCTATTCTTGATTGATTAATTCCCTGCTGTATCCTCTTGTCCATGGTTGTTATCAAAACAAGCCGTAGCCATGGTTTCACATGCTTGTTCTGCTTTCTTTGCCTCGATTCACCCCTTCTCATCCTATGGGAATCCTACTGACACCAGGTGCTTTTCCCAAGATCCTCGTAGAATATTCATACTTTTCCAAATTTTTGGATGTTAATCCTAGCGCCGCAAGATTATTTGTCTCATACCCCGACCGTACACCCAATGGTTTCTCTCTGTATACCTATTAGTATAGCCACTCACTTAGCCCCTTCCCCGCCTAATAACTCCACCCCACTATCTTCATCCTTGCCCCGTCTCCCACTTCAAAGGGATTCGGTGGTTCATACTACATCAATTGGCCTTCCTTTGGTTGATCTCAGGGCCCCACATATATCTACCATCCACCGCCCCTACCTCATCCCTCCTTGCAGATCGCCTCTTTCATAACTCACTCTCTACCATCTATCCACGCGAGCTTTCCCTCTCAGGCTCCGCCCACCTTTTCATTTCCGTAGACTCATCCGGTGGCCTCAACATCTTATATAGGACACCCTTATTCAGCTGCCCCAACACATTCCTCATCGTTACCTTATCAACATTCAACCCCACCATTATCTAGTAGCAGCTCTTGGCCCAATCCTCCTCTGTTTATGATGACAACACCATCATCTGACCCAACCAATGATTTAATCAAACAAATGATGGACAAGATGCAAAATCTTGAGGCTTCTGTTTTAGGAAGCCGTAACACCCTGACATACGAGCAAGTTTGTCAGGAGCCTATTCATCCTTCTATCCCCCTTCATACATATCCTCCTCAATGGGAATTACCAAAATTTACTCGCTTTAGTAGTAAGGAGGACCCTCAACAACACTTGCGATCGTTTAGACATGCCTCGCTTCTGATTGCTCGTGATGATGCCTTACTACTCCATACCTTCCCATGTCCTTATCAAGACCTCGCTTGGAGTGGTACATAAGGTGCTTTTCAGCCTAGCACTCAATCTTCTCCTTTAACCATTAGCCCAATCTTTCGGATCACTTCTCCATCAATATTGCCAAGAAAGTATCCATTACCAATCTCTATGCCATCCGACAATTTGAAGATGAGTCTATTGCAGATTTCGTTGGACGATGGCGGGGCCTCATCAACCAACTTACTTATGCCTTACCTCAGGCCGAGCTCATCGAAATATCTACATGGGCCTACGCTAAACACATTTCTCCCACCCTCCAAATTCAAAATTTCCACACCTTTGATGAGGCCTTTACTATGGCTCGGAAACTAGAGATTCGAGCCTTAGAGGAGGAGAAATTGAAGTTGCGCAACAAAAACTCAAATTTCCGAACCCAAGACTCCACCAACAAACCCAACACCACCAACTCTCACACATCAGCTGCTTCGAGATCAAAAGGATCTGTACACGCGGTGATGGTTAAATCTCAAGCACCATCTAATACCCAGCCAAAACCCACCTATAGGTATAAAGCCGAGCCCATCAAGTACACCCCCTTGGGAGAAACTTATGATGTGATCTTGGACAAATTGCTTAAAGCAGGAGATCTCACCTTGCCTCCTATTAAACCTCACTCCGGGTTTGATTCCTCCCACGCTATACCTTCTTGGTAAAAGAAAATGACTTCTCAGAATTTCCATCGTGTGAAGGGACACAACCACAAAATCTGTAAGAGGTTGAAAAACATAGTGCAAGAAATGGTTGATGCAGGGATATAATCCTCGATAATCCTAATGCCCCTACTAATTGAAATTTAAAATCTTCAAAAACCATTTCCAAACCATTCATCTAACAAGAACACAAACCAAGAAACCTAAACTCGCTGAGGAGAAGAGTGTGCATAAGATCCATGCGGTTTTCAACTCCCAACCAAGGTCTTCCATCGAGGAAATTCTCAATCGAGCCTCTTCACCAACATAGGGTCCTCACCCTTCTCCTTCATCGGGACAAGAGGATAGCCCCGCTTCCTTCCTTTACCCATAAAGGAATCAACCACCTGAGTTCTCTTCTCTGCACGTAAAAGCCTTCTTACACATCACATCATCAGCAAGATCGTGAGCGGATGTTATCCAACCTATCTATTTCCTAAACATCTCCTCCCACCACTCTTGCTGCAAAAGAAGAAGGATCGCCACTTTTTCTGTCATCCTTAGAGGAGAAACCCCTCGAGCCTACATCACCAAACTCCTTAACCATGACAGATCCTCTAGAACATGCCCTCCTCCCTATCAGTTCTTCATCGCCTAAATCTTTCCAACGATCGGTTGACCTCTTAACACCCACTCGACGATAGCGCCTCATTCGCCTCCTCGTATCACACCCACAAGTGGACCTGGAATCACAACCCACTTCTCTTCCATACCAAAATTCTCATCCACACATGATGATTGTCATCCCCGTAAGATAGACGAGTCTTATGGGAATGTTTCGACACCATGCTCCACTCAAATGCAAATGACTAATCCAAACACCTCTACCATATGCCCGAAGTTTTTACAAAATCTCAAAATGCCTATGTCCTCACCTTCACCCCCCTCATCTCTACCGAATAGCTCATCCACCTCTATCAACCTAACCAAACCTTCCCCTACGCTTCGGACTTCACCAATACCCAACTTAACGTACCCACCTAAATGGTTAGATTTATCCAAAATAAAGTCGTCCCATCCACGTAGGAGAAAGACCCAATCTCCTCAATTCCAACTGTGCCTCCGCCACAACTAAAACCTTCACCCCCAATCACAACATACATCAGGCATGTTTTCAACCTCACCATCACACCTACCTTCTATATTGGGGCCTCACCCTCCACCTTGCCTCAATGCACCGTGTCTCTCCTACGCCTTATTTAACATGACTCGCACCTTCGTGCCCATACGAAATCCACGGGTGTCTCAACACCGTCCCCCAAGTATCTTTCCTACCTACCAACCTAAGAAAACTCGATCATCGAAGGACTTGTTTGATGTCACTCCTCTTTCCCCGTGGTCATTTCCTGTCACCACGCTCATCTCAGGCCTCATCATCTAACTAGCTTAAACATGGCTTCTATGCAAAAAAGCCACACCTAGTTAAACCCAATCATCAAAATCCCTTGCCTAAACCACCACCCGTGACGAGCCACTGTACCCAACCATTACCAAAACAATCGATAATATCACTCACTCAATCAATAGCCTCATCTTCATCTAAATTTGACCGCTCAAAGGATCTTACGCTAAGATCCTTGATATGTGGGTAGGGGATGCGACCATTTCCCTACCCCCACTCACTCCTATGATCCATCTAAACCTTGACCTATAGGTTATGATGAATCTCAAATCTGTGCCTACCACTACACACCAGACACAATGTAGAAGGATGCAAAGCTTTGAAAGCCATCTTTCAATAGTTGCCTATCTCGGATAAAAACTTAAGAAAGACAACTTACGGGGAAAAGCCCTTAGCTTCGATCCCTTCTCTATACTACTTATCCCCGCCTCGCCAAAATCTATCATCATTGCAACCCACCTCTCGAGAACAATAACTTATCCTTGCCATCTTCCTCATCTCATATTCACAAGATCAACATGATTAGCATTCTACTCGAGGTCGGAAAATAATGGGAAATCTAAAGAGAGCACACTGTGGCCTCTCTTTCTCCTTCCACCATCCCGATCGCACCACCACCTAAAGTGGTTATTCGTGACCTACCTATCCCGCTCTAATGGAGTTTCCAATCGCACTATGATAAAACAACTTCGCCAATCTCTTGTAAAAATGACACTCTATGATCTCATTCAAACATCCGAATCTCATCGACAAGCTCTAATTGAGATCCTCCAAGGGATAGAGGTCCTACTCTAGTGAAACCCTTCCCATCACCTCCATATTAACACCAAACCACATCACTTCTCTCATCAAACAACCTACCTCCACAACCACCTCTATCCTGTACGGCAAGTCATCACATTTATCTTTTCCAAAGAAGAAATTGTCGCTTTGGTGCGTAAGATCTCCGACCGCTCTTTTCATTTCGGATTACGCCCAAGACATCTAGGTACATCGTGTTATGATCGATGGGGTGCTAGCCTAAACATCATCTCTTCCAAATCTTTCCAACAGTATCAATATCCATCCTAACTGCATGTGTGCTGAACCCCACCATGTTGTGTTCATTCAACGATGCTATTACTTTTACCCTAGGCACCGTGATCCTTAACATTTGTGTAGGGCCACGACCTTGCCCAAAATTTTCTATGTCCTGGAGGGAGAGTTCCAATACAACATGTTGTTAGGCTGCCCTTGGATCTCGAGCTATGGGATGCATTCCCTCCACCTTACATAAATGCATAAAATTCAAGTATGAGGAGAAGTCATACACCGTCACAATCTGACGCTCCCCCTTCAAAACTCGTAATATGTTATACCGCCTAATGATGTGCTTGTACCAGGCCAAGGCACCCATTGATCTCGACCCAAACCATCTATTTCGACCACGCTCAACCATCCATCTTAGTTGCACTCACACCTTCGACTAATGAAACTACCAACGTAAATATCTCTTCCTTCCCCGCAGACAACATCCCAACTTCGATCCTCGTAGGTGTTTTTCAATGCCTTACGCTGGGGAGTACTCGCCATACAACGTTAACACCTTCCATACCCCACAAGAGTATGGAAAGTTACATGCACATCCTACCTACGACTGTCAGGTGGGCGGAGGTGATCTCTATGGACCACCTAATTTCCGTACTCAACCTAACGTATGGGAGTGTTAACGCATCCTCTGTCACCCCGAACCTCCCCTCGGTGTGGTTCCCTTCCAATTTGATTTTCAATATCTAACCAACCTTCATTTCACCCTCACCTTCCGACTCGCTATGCTTGGAAAGGTTTTGGTTTCGTTCTTTATGAATAGGGCCAACATACGATCATTCCCATGAATACACATAAACACAAAGATCGTAGTGGTCTTGGATTTTCTGAACCACCTACACCAAGAAACCTTGTGTCAATTGTATCTAGGAAACGCACGAAGTCACCCCTTCCGAACCATCATCACCCATTTTTCCATTTTCACCCATGGAGTCAATAGACTTGGCATCTATCCCTCCTAACTTTTTTTTCATGAATGTTATCTTCCTAGGTCCTCTCACTTATCAACGCGATTGTGAAGACCCATCTTCTCTCCTCTTTTGTATCAAAACATGATCGAAGAAGACTCTCCTTCGATTAATGTTGTGGAGTGCCAAGATGACAACTCCATCCTCACCTACCTTGGTGCGGATGAATCTTATGTTCAACGCGCCTTACCATCTCAAAACCCAAACCATGTTGAATGAGTCAACTATAGAAATCAACATCCACACAGAGAATGATCCTCACATTGTAAAGATCGGACAATCTCTCGACGCATTAGCACAAACCGCCTTCTACTACCTTCCTCTCGTGCCCGCTGATCAAGCTTTCACTTGTTCCTATGCCGACATGCCAAGAATCGATTCTAACATTGCTGTCCATAACATCACTCTAAAACCATACTCAAACCAAGTTAAACGAGAAATGAGAAAAATGCATCCACGCATTGCCATCTTGGTTAAAGAAGAGCTTCACGACTCCTTTTTTTTTCTTTCATCTTACCTATTGACTATCCTCAATGGATTTGTAATGTCGTTACCTCTCACTAAAGTGATGGGGGACTTCGGATATGTACGGATTTCTCGAGACCTTAACCTCCCTTGCCCGGATGAAATCCCCTACCTAGAATTGATCAACTTGTTGATCTCACTACGAGCCATGAGATGCTTTTTCTCATGGATGGTTTCTTAAGGATACAATCAAATTTTAGTAGCCACGAACCGATCAACATAAAACCACCTTCATTACCCCAGGGGACCTTCTCTTTATCATGTCATGCCCGCCTTAAGAATGCCGTGCGACTTATCATTGGGATATGACTTACATTTTTCATGACATTATGCACACTATCCTCGAGGATTATGTTGATGATCTTCTTGGAAAATCCAAACATCACAAAGGTGCACATCTCGATGTTTTAACCATTATTTTCGATCCTTGTTACAATAATCGTGTTAGTTCGTCTTCAAACCAAAGAAATGTGTCTTGGCATCCTTTCAGAAAACTCCTTGGCTTTATCGTCTCTTTGCGTAGCATTGAGGTTGACCCAACTAAAGTCAAAGCTATCTTAGAAATGCCCCCACCCACTAACCTAAAACAATTACATAGTTTGCAGGGAAAACTCCAATCTATACGGCATTTCATTCACAACTCTCGGATCGATGTCAACCTTTCCATCATCTCCTTAAAAATAAATTGTCTTTCAATGGAGTGAGGAGTGCTACCAAGCCTTTGAGACTCTTAAAGCTTATCTCTTGCAGCCACCCATGCTTATCCCACCTCGGACGATCACCCTTTCTACCTTTACCTTTTTGTCATAGACCATGCTATAGAGCCATGCTCGCACATCGTGAATTCGAGCATCGAGAGCAAGTAGTTTATTACATAAGCCATACTCTTGTGGATTATGAGACTAGGTATACACATGTAGAAAATTTGTGCCTAGCCCTATCATTCGTGGGGCCACCAAACTCTAACATTACCTCTGAATCACAAAACTTTTTCATCAAAAACTCGACCCCATACATTATATGTACACCAAACCTCATCTAAACCAACACATCGCCCGATGGCTTATGCTCGCCAACCTCGACCTTGAGTTTGTACACTGAAATCAGTCAAAGGACAAACTATCGTGGATCAACTCACGGAAGCCCCTTTACCCGTGAACAATTTACCAATTTACTTTCCCAGATGAACTCATCGCAACCCTTTCACTCGGTGATGCGTCTTATCCGATGACCCTCTTCTTTGATGGATCTAAATGTCGGTGTAAGGCGGAGGGGTGGGCATTGTTCTCATTCATCTTAATGGTGAACCTATGCCTCTTTCATTTAGGCTCGATTTCCCTACACTAAAAATATAGTGGAATACGAGGCCCTTGTTTTGTCTCCATGTTGTGTTACACTTAGGTGTAAATTCTATTAACATTTTCGATGACTCTCAATTGGTAGTAAATCAAGTTCTGGCATCTACCAATGTAAAAATGAGGAACTTCAAAAGTACAAACGTTACGTGATTCAATTTTGACCTTATTTACTCAAGATTCTATCCAAACCATTCCACGCTCAACTAATAAATTTACAGATACTATGGCTTGCTTGGCCTCATAAATTCCCTACCTCACCAACCGTGACTCGACATATTTATCTTGGTCCAACAACTCTTTTCCCAATCTTACTTAGTCCCGTAGGTTTGTATGGTAAATAATGTATCTCTTGATTGCAGGGATACCTAGTATCACCAATTTCACGACTACCTTACAACCTCTGCTTCTCCCACCCGACCTTACTAGTAATGGCAAACATGCTTTTCTTAAAAGTGTTTCTCGTTATGTCATCATGGGGGACTCTCTATAAACGTGGCTTTGATGGTATCATTCTTCGATGTCTAACCAGCGCTGAAGTCTCCCATACCATGCAACAGTCCATGACGGAATTTGTGGTGGGCACTTTAGTGATCTTGCCATGGCGAGGGATCCTTCGCCTGTGATATTATTGGCCTACTATTAATCAATACTGTTGTAAATATGTTAAGCGTTGTGTTATGTGTCAACAAAGACATGCCAACCTTCAACATACTCCCACCCACCCACAGTGGTCGCACGAGATCTTTGCCTTTCTCACAATGGGGTTTAGACCTTATTGGTGAGATTCACCCGCCTTCTTCACAAAGATCATCGTTGGATCATCATGGCAACTAAATATTACACTAAATGGGTGGAGTCCATTCCACTCATTTCAACTAAAAAAAGAAAATCGTTGAGTTCATCAATCATCACATTATCTCGTCGCTTTGGTGTTCCTCATCACCCGATAACAGATAGTGGCAAATCTTTCAAAAATAAACTGGCATTCACGAGCCCTTTGTGACAACTTTGATATCAAACTTAGCTTCTCGTCACCCTATTATCCACAAGCAAATGGTCAAGCCGAATCTTCTAACAAAACCTTAACCAAAATTCTCATGAAAGTCGTTAATAATTCTTGGAAAAAATGGCATGATCACATCCTTTCGCCTTTTGGGCTTATCGTACCAACATTCGTACTTCCACTAATGCCACACCATTATCTTTGGTGTATGGTACTGAGGTTGTCTTGCCACTTTCGAAATACAAATCCCTTCCCTCGGAATATCTCTCCGGGATATTCTCACTAATGATGACTTTCTCCAAGAGTGATTAGCCCATTGGAGCTTCTTGACGAAGCGCCATCTTATAGCTCTCTAACCAGCTTCAAATTTATCAAAAGCGCATCAAGCGTGATTATGAAAAGTGAATTCATGAGCGTACCTTTAAGATTGGTGATCTTTTCCTCAAAGAGAATCAACATGTAACCAAACTAGAAAAGAGCAAATGTGAAAAATTTGCTCCTAATTGATTGGGCCTTACATTATCACTCACACTTACGGATCGGTACTTATCATTTAGCTTTGCTTAATGGTAAACCTAAGCTCGAACCCTTAATGCCTTACATCTCTAACCATTCTCTTGTTGAATTTAATGTTACATCACTTCTTATCTACCTTGCACTCATCCCTTGAGCTCATTTACCACCTCATACACCTTGTTTCGTGCATCTCAAAGTAGAATCAAAATCACGTGGTTTGATCATCACCTCCTCTTAAAGATGCCTTCCCCTTTTTAGTCTAGTCCATGACTTAAAAGTATCAAAATAACAAGTTCTCAATTATACAATTTTGGGATATTCTTGAGTCAAACTTCCTGCAAAACTAGATGCTTCATGCCAAACGAACATCTAGACCTCTAAGCTATAAGTAGATCGTCTTGTTCCCTCGAAGGAAAGCTATGTGCAAAATCCACATCTGCTACTATAAGTAGACTGCTCCCTTGAAGGACAGCTATACAAAGTCAGCCTCTATCAAAAGCTTGTCACATTGATCAGCTTTGTGAAGACCTCAAGAACAACAAAATGCATATCCCATATTGACTTCCCGCATAAATCGCCTCTATATCCAAACAAATAAAAGCAATATTCAAAAGCACTTTTGAGTCATGGACTTCTCTATTTAGGTTTGGTTCTCTTTCATCAAAATAATCACCTTATAACAAGTTCTTTGTGCCCCAGCTATACCATCCACCTCACCTCACCATTCTTTAAAAACAACAAAACTCAAGGGACGTGACATATATCTCGATATATTGTGATTATACAACTCTTTTCACCTATCGACTTCTCACCTGCTATGCAAGGTACCTAGGGATTCAAGCTCATCCTATGATAATACGTGGTTTGTGTAGCTCGTCCAACTATGGGACACTTTTGCCTCTTTTCCCGAATCTAGGATTATGTGTTAACCTTAATAAAGACACGGTTTTCTATGTTTGGGTAAGCCAACCTCGCTTCCCTCTACCCACACCAACACCAACAACATTACCTTACCAACATAAAACTTTTACCAACCAACAAATTTCCTAACCACAACCAAATTACTTGAATTCACCTCTCTCCCCTGGTCCTAAGGGATAACTACATCGGTCTTAGGCCCCTCCTTGCTTTGTGCAATGGGCTATGTAGGTAGCACTTAGGAGAAATTGGGACTCCCAAGGGTTAGCTCGACCATCCCCTACCATAACCTATCATGTGTTGTGTTTTCCGTAAAAATATAAATATTTTCACGTATTTATAACACTCACCTTTGTCCTTTATCAATCCAAACATTCAAAACACAAACAGTCTTATTATTATCATAACTCAAATCAACATACATATTCTCTATTATCGATGCCCAAGTTGAGTCCTTATTTATTCTTCTACCCCTATGTATGAAACTCACTTAGGCCCTCGCGCCTCATCCCAAACTAGGTAGCGATGGTGATCATCGACACCGCTCACCTGGCCTCTCCATCCTCAAAGGTACCATCGCTTATTGGTTCCTCCAACTGATCCACCAATATCTCTCTTAACATACGAATATGCCCTCTCGCGTGGAGGAATCTTGCCTCTAGTCTCTCCACTCATGACTATGAAGCCTCTAACAATCCTGTGGTCTCGTTCACCTGTGTTTACAACTGGTGAACTAAACCTGCAGCGGTCTCTCTCTCTGTAATCATAGCTATGTCGATGATCAACCTCTCGTGTGTACCTCGCAACTCTACTGTCCACCATAATCTATAAGACTCTGTCACTCCTACATCCATTACCCTGTGATCGACTGCTATCTCTTCTGGTCCTTCTAGCAGTGTTGGCCGTGGAGGTGAGAATGGTGCCTCAATGTCGATCCTCCTATATGGTCTATGATCCATGGGTACATCCTGAACAAATCCAAATTGTCACCGTCGCGATCTAGAGGAATCCTCTCATACTCACTGTCTTGTGTCTTCTGCGATCTACCTCAATCACTCTACACCCTCAAATCCTTGGCTATGTTCACCGTCACCATGTAGTTCCCATCAGGCCTCCAATGATATCCGCAATCATCACCGTCTCCAACATTCGCTTATAGTAATTGGCATCATCTATCACGGTCTCGGCTCTTGCCTCTTTCTGCTGCTGACCCATCGCTTGAATCCCAACCTCTGCAATCTCGTCTCTCTCTGCTGATTGGTCGGCCTATTGGTCACACAATGATAATGTGCTCATAGGCCCAACAATGTAATAAGTATACACAATCTAGTGTAGTCCTAAAAATAAGAATTTAAGTTGCCTCCCAAGCTTTTCTATTTTTAGAAAAGCTCATTTTAGCATAACCAATATCGGTTACCTAATGGTATTGGTCACATAGTGACCGACATCGGTTAGCTAACCGATATCGGTCACCTATCTCCTTTTTCTTATACCTAGGCCTTTTCTTTGTTTTTTGCAAATTTTTGGTGGAGTCTGCCTCTTTTCCCTGCATAAATACATCACTATCAACAACCATCATCATAATAAACATCAACATTTCAAAACATATGCATATCATCAAAACATCATCACCATCATCTATATACATCAAATTCCAATACGATCGACAAAACACATGAAACATATACTATATGCATCAAATCAAAAATTATACACACCATGTGGATCAAACTCATCATCTATATATCATCAAATCAATGTCAAAATATACAAATTGCCTCGCATGGGCCTTTGTAATCAAAATACAAAGTCGGCATGCAGCCATTGTCTCTATCAAAATCTCGACTTGGCTCATAAAGGCCGGTCTCTCATGTCAAAATATACTCGCTCATAGGTCGGTATCATTAACTATACAAAATGTACTCACAGCTCGTAGGCTTGGTATATACAAAAATTGAATACATAAATCCTATGTG
The DNA here is from genome assembly GCA_018340775.1 of Taxus wallichiana var. yunnanensis. NCBI lineage: Eukaryota > Viridiplantae > Streptophyta > Pinopsida > Cupressales > Taxaceae > Taxus > Taxus wallichiana. The sequence continues at coordinate 878,869,006 of CM031238.1, forward strand.
GGAACGCAGCCCCTATATGCACACTCGGTTCATGACCGTGTCTCTATCATAAATCATTTATCCAACTTGACCAAAAGTGTCTCCGCTCTGGGCGACTCTACTCTCTTCCTCCTCGACCTGCCCTCGCCTAGCCTCGTGTCGGGTCTCACCTCCTACATGTAATCGACTCCACCACCCGTGATCACGCCGCATGTGACCTATGAATCCGGGAAGTCTCGCTCTATGAGTCGCATATGGCTAATACTCTACACTAGTACCATCTAAGTAGGTCACGATAAGTAATGGGCCTCCATTCTAGCCTCTCATGTAACGGGCCCGTGCAACCATGGCTGGTGGGGCTGGTCCCCGGATCCTAATAAGTGGGCCTGCGCCTCACCTGTATGCCCCTGAACTCCGAGCCGGTACTCAGTGGTAGCGGTGGAGCTGCCATCGGAACACCGAACAAAGACTCCGAGGTTGCACTCCGTGCTGTGCCTATGCTCTGTGCAGAGCTAATCTAACTTCCTTATAACACCCCACCTATGCCTGTGGTAGTAAGCTACCCCCTGTAGTACTGCACTGACCCAGAGATGGTCCTCTCCGCTTATAACAGCCGCTAAATCTAGCTGTGGCTTGCTATGCTCTCATGGCTGCCTCCGCCCGCCTTACAAAACCAAAAATGAACTCAGTAACCTTGGCATCATCCACTGTCATCTGCTGGTCTCTCTCTGCTACCTGAAGCCGGGTCAAATGGCTGCGATAGAGGTAGTGGTACCTCTACATCCTCCCTCTCGATATCAGGGAAGGGAGGTGGCACATCTCTGCCGTAGTCCTAGCTGTCATCATACCCTCTCTAGGGAATCCGCTCATACTCCCGGGTCTCCGTCCAGCCTATCCGTAAGTTGTCTTTGGATCCATCGCACTTGCTTTCGTGCTCCTCTATGGGTCTTACGGCCTCTATGGCTCTCCATATAATATCTAATGCAGTCAATCCTCTAACATATGCCCGTAAAGGCCACATCCTCACCTTGCAAAAATCTTAGAATTTAACTCCTTCATCTAGTAGAACACTCCTCCTCAATCTCACTAACCACTTCCACCCCTAATCTGGCCAAATTTGTTATCATTGTATCCTCGGTAGAAGAAAAAAACAAAATCAGATTGAGCCCGATAGTCAAACAATTTTAATGGTGAAAGATGTCTCCAGATCTCTCCCAAAAACTTAGATATCAAAATTAACTCCCCTCTCTATTTGGTGTGTAGGAAATACCAAGAAATCATGAAGACTCACACTTCTAAGCGTGTTTTAGTAAAAATGGGGGGAAAATCAAATTCAAACTCACGCTTTCATTGATCTTTACTTTGAATTTGGGCCATCCACGTGGAAGATTCAATTTTAAAAACAAGCTCAAGGGTTTCCTTTGAATTTTTACAACCTTTTGAAAAAATGGAAAAAAAATCCATTTTTCTCTACACCTCCACCCTTGGGAAATGATCCTGACACGTGTCCTAAGGTGGGTCCCAGCAAAACCGTGACCAAATTCTACCATTTCACCTCCTTTTTGGAAAAGGGAAAATTTTCCAAGTTTTCCCACATCTCTACCCTTGGGAAATGAGCCTGACACGTGTCCCAATGTGGGTCCCAGTGGAACCGCTCTTTTTTCATTTTTAACTTTTTTCTCCCAAAAGGAAATTTTCCAAATTTCCCCGAGAGTCCGCACCTCCACCGTTGACTAGAGCAAGCTTTGACTTTTCCCTTATCGGGCTTGTGCAGGCCATTTTGAGATTTTAATCCTTTTGATGACAAGAGGCAAAAATCAAATTTTCCTCCAATGGTTTGCTTCCCCACCTCTTTGACTTTTCAAACTGCCATGTGTCACAATGGCGCATCTTGAGATGATCCCCAAAAGTTGAGACCTTGAAAAGCACGGGCTTGCAACGTGTTATTATGGCACAACTTCAAAAACTTTAAGGCTTCCAAAATGATTTGATGGGGCGCTTCCATTTTATAATTTTACTCCATTTTCCCAAAGGGGAAAAACATCCATCTTACCTCCGAAGGCCCACATCTCTGCCACTAGCTTTGCGAAGTGTCCTCTTGCGGGGTTAAAGTGAGACTTTTTCCCTACATCTTAAATTTGTTCGAACCAAAGCCTTACAGAGCCACGGGGTGGGTTCAAACTTTTTTGCTAAAGTATCAAAAAGAACAAGTTCAAAAATAGACCCACATGCCCCATCCAATTAGAAGAAGCCACGTAAGCACCAAAAGAACCAATCAGATTTGAGCGGGCTACGGGACCAATTTTTCCTTTTTCCAAAAATCAAAAAGTGAAAAGTGAAAGCATTTTCCTGCCATCCCCTAACCAACCAAAAGAATCCACGTGACTACCGAACGCTAAGGAATAAATTTGACAGAAAAAGACACCCGTCAGACCGTCAGAATACAGAAAATCACCATTCACGCCCAGAACCCAATTTTTCGCTAAGGATGAAAATTTCTTTTGAAACAAAAACAAGTGAATCATGGTTCCAAGCATCTTTTCAACCATGGATTTGGATTTTCAAAGGCATACAAATATAGATTAACCATTCTCAAGCTTCCATGGTCGAGGAAAAATAGGAGAAACAAAAAGCTCGCGGATTTTGAAGAAATTAGGGTAGAAATAGGGTAGACTCAAAGACTTATCCAATGAGGGACATGACAATGGATTCTTCAAAAATTCGAGGCATTCAAATGGAAGAAGAAACTATCAAAACACCCACATCGAGAGACAAAAGTTTGAACACATGCAATTAGAGGAAAAAATGGCAAATGGGGCGAAACAAATTTGAGCACCAACACTACCTTCAAGCTACCATTTCTCAATATTCTTCTCTTATTGTTGTTCTTGCATTCCCAATCCCTTGGACTCATATGAACACATGGAGAAAGAAAGGAAAAAGCTAGGGAAAAACTACTATGCAAATGATTTTCCCATGTTCTCATGAATTCTAGGTTAGATGTGTTGTTTAATTTTCTTCATTCCTATAATTTATCATTGTTATATCATATCAAATAGAGTACAAACAAGTTCCTATCATTTTCAAGTAATTATTAATTTCAAGAGGGTTTGAATATTTCATAGCAATCCCCAAAGGTGATGGATCCTCTTCTTTTAGTCCTTTGGATCCGAAGGAAGAGTATCTATAGGAGGTTGTCTACACATCATAGATCATTTGGAAAAGTTATTTTTTAAAGTTATTTTAGTTTCAATACACTCAGCACAGGTGAATAACCACACTGGGTTATCTTGCTTGTTTAGTTTTAGTGTAGAAATATTTTAATTATTTAGAATATAAGCAAATTGTTTTTGTGATTGTAATATTTTAGTTTTATGATTCGTTTAGATTAGTTTCCCTTTCGTTTTGAGAGCATAGATTATTGTTTTCATCTTAGTTAATTTGGACACTTCAAACTAGATCAAAACTTAGATCCAAGTTAGAAAAAAACCATAGGGAATTTATGCTACCCATTCATAGCCTCTAAATCTCCCCTTTTCCAACTCAAATACTAGGAGATCACACTACCAAATCTTAGTCACTGATCCTCCCGTAGTTAGTCATAAACATTCAACATCGGCTACTCTTGCATGACCTCGGTGGGTTGAGTGCAAAATAAGATCACATGTTCATTTTATTTCGTAAAGTGTGCCACAATCCAAAAATAATAACCAAGCCAACAAGGAAATGAAACAAGATCTAAATAAATGAAGTGCCACTATCCAAAAACACCAAGGTAATAAGTCAAGGATAGAAAACTCAAGAAGCAATATCAACACCACACCCTCCCATACTATTGAATGGTTAGATTGAGGCCTCAAATCTATATGAGTTCTCAAAACAACTACTTTGGAACACCGAAAAACTAACACAGGGCTTTAAACATAATAGCTCCCCACAAGAGAAACTATCAACATGCCTAAAAGTGTTGAAAATATAGATCTAAAATCTCTTAACAAACAAGAGAGATTTAAATGTTGGCATTTATAATTGAGTGTGTGTTACAAAATAAATTTTAATATTTAGTTTATTTATCAAAATAAATAGTTCCAATGGAACAAGCATGAAAAAAAGCACTTTTGAAAAAAATGACACTCAAATCTAAGTTACCGATCAAAAGATACAAGCTTTTCAAAAATAATTGTGCTTTAATATTTATTTTTTAAATGCCCTTTTGCCTCCACTTTTCCTCAATTTATCTTTTCTAGAAAAACTTCACAATTTTGGATCTAAAATAGAATTAAATAAAAAATCCATTCTCGAACATAAAAAGTGCATAAAACCCATAAACTATTTTTCTAGATTTGTTGCCTCACCGACATATATTTTCAAAATCCCAAATGGTAGTGTAGACACCAAATTTGGGTCTTACAAGACGCCCCATGCCCCGCATCTCGTCTCGTAACCCTAACCCTACCTCACCACCTAAACCTTACACACTTAATTATTTATTAATTACCTTATAATTAATAAATCCACATTCTCAACCGACCTCACCTCACCACCTCACCATGACCTAGCCCTAACCCTAAAGTAACCTAATTAAGACATAACTTTTGGACTTTCAGCTCCACACCCATGACTCATCACCCTCATGACCAAAACGAACCTAATAATGACTTGACATCTTTGTCACAACTTATCCTCGACAGAAAGGAGGAAAGTTGGCTATTTTACTAATCCCGAACTTGACCTAAACATCGTTTCCTACGAAACTATTTCGAAAGGTAACTTATCGATTCCTTGTAAATGACCTCCCCAACAAATTTGGCGGGGGAATTCATTGCAAGATCCGAATTCATTTCTGCGAGAAGATAATAAGCCTTGATAGAAGTGAAGCAAAGATCGCTTTCACACTCACACTCATCCAAACATTGGGAGAGTCATAGGATAGCTTCATCATCTCACTTCCGATTTTCGAATCATCCTAACCGAGCCTTTCCTTCGCCTTGCATTCCTTGGACTCACATCCGCACAAACTAGTAAGTAGTCTCTTTTATTATCTTGATGCTTAGACACTACTGTGAACTTTTGATTCATAGTGATTATAAGCTCACTCCTGGATCTACCACCCAAAGCAAACCACTGCACCTAACCTTCATTCATCCATCTCTATATTTCCCCAAAGACAACTTTCGACTCTGGAGTCTTCTCTATCACCCTCCTACTCCCTCAACCATCCACCAACCTTCTAAACCCCATAACCACCTTACAACCAACCTCCATTTAAAAAGTGCTAAACCATTGCCAAAATATTACCGGTTTTATAACATGATCGGTTATCCAGTGACCTTTCTTGACTTATACCAAAACCAACCTTTCACCTATTTACCTTGTCCCGTATCCAACCTTGTCTACCCTCAAACGATCTGAATGTATCAATAACTAACCAGTGACAAACAAACAAGCATGACATTTTATTATTGGTAGTTTAGTCTCATTGCTTTTAGTAACGAGGTACCTAAATCATGATTTCGTAATAGCTTCTTTACCATCATTTGCATTAATTTGTATTAAAAGAAATACCACCTTCGAAAGGAAGTCTAATATTTCTTGGGCCCAAGGCGGTTCCCTCACTTATTGTTTAACAAAAAATATGGTGGTCTTGCATTCTTATTTATAGGTAGTCCTTCCCAAACAAAAAGGAGCTCTTCACAATTGGTCTAATCTCTCATGGTACGCACACACCTTCCCAACACTCAACAAATATTCCTCCTAGCCCTAACCCTTATCTCTGTTTCTCAAGAGAATGAAAATATAGAAATAACTCTATTCTCGAACAAAATTGTGAAGACTGAAGCAGTAAAGTAAAATATCTACAAGAAGATCCTTAAATCTTTACACACATAGAAAATCTGCAAATCGGAAGAAAAAAAAATTACCAATGTAAGAAACTCAAATAAACCCATAAAAAAAAATTTGGACTTTCTCGCTCTTCACCATAAATCTCCCCACGACATAGATTTCTAAAGTTTCAACATCTTTGTCAAATAAACTCTAAAAGAGGAAGAAAAACCCAATACCGAATAAAAAAGCCAATAAAAACTATTTTTGTATTTTTACTTCCCTGACATTCTTCCTCAACAAGATTTCTAATATTTTAATATCTTTTCCAAATAAGAACTCTGTAAAGTGGAAGAAAAAAAAACCATTATCTAACGTGGAAAACCAAAATTTCTTTTTTGGACTTTTTACTTCCTCTCTCCCCCGATTATTTCCCTTTGCCATTTCCAAGTAGATTTGTACGTAAAACATAATAAAATCAAAAAACACTATCTCCTTCAATGGCCAAGTTTAAATACGTTTCTAGGTTTTACCACCTTCCGAATCCAACTTGAATGGATTATTTGTAAAAATGGACACTACACAAAGTGTTAACAAATTCCAAAATATTTGAAAACATGTAAACCTTTTCTTGCAAAAAATTACATGGATGGATGTCTACATCATCTATAAAGGGAATGATAATAAGATGGTTTAAAGATTCAAAGATCTTAGAAGGTAATAAAGACACCACATTAGATTTGTAAACAAAAAGCTGAAATATCATATATGGAAATCCATTATAATTCATAATTATTTTACATTGAATTACATTACATTGCATTCCTCAATAAGAAGGATGTACATATAGGAGGAAATTACAATTACTACCTATATCTGGTGAAGAACTCTCACTAACTCGATTTTGGTAGTTAAGTTAACTCCACAAGACTAGCAAGCTAACTCCACACCACTGGGAAGCTAACTCCACACATCTTATAAGCTAATTCCACATAACTAGTACACCTAAACAATCTAACCCAACACGTGTAGGGATAAAGCAATTGTAATAATTATCTTAATAAAAAATAAGAAGGATAAATAATAACCTACACTAACTTAAATATATGGTGGAGTGCATATCTTTCGATAGATTGTGTAACCCTAACCCTAAACCTCTTGTTGATGGCATAAGTCAAGACTAATGGAATGGGAATTTGTGAGGTTCACAGAGGGTCTCCTATAGTTCTCTTGTAAGGAAAAGTTAATGTAAGCTTGGTAGTTTGCTTTGTTCTTAACTCTATCCCCTACCCTGTGATTACTAAATCACGCACTTTTGGAATATTTCTAGGTCTTGATCACATACCACTATAGATATGATTCCTAAGTGATAAAATTACTAATTTACCACTCTCTTTGGCCTCTTTTTTAGCTTTATTTCTAGTATTTTTATTGGTCTTACACAGCATTTTTTCCGATTCTAACCTTCATCACTTCAGTTTTCTATGTCTAAACACTAAGACTTTAGGCACCCATGTACCCTCTAAGCACCCCCGACCTTTTGTATCTTGATCACATCTTTTGGGTCCTTTCTAGTTGTTGTGAATCTTATTTTTCTTGGTTTTGGCCTTTTAGTGGTTAATTATGAAATTAAAATAAGGGAATCATATAAGTACAAAACTATGTCATCATAATAAAGGACCAAGTACTAAGCATCTACTATCATCACCTAAGGTTACATCAAAAGGCCATTACAATATCGAATAATCCATCTAGCATCCATTCAAGGACAAGGGACTACATTATTATGTCATAATCTATCTACTTTTTCATATCTAGATTTTTTTGTTATTAAATGTGGTTCACAAGAGCCACATTTAGGGCACAAATTCTACACACACATGATATACTACATGGAGTTTTTACGGGTACTCTTTCTCTTTACGGAGTTTTAGTCAAATTTGGCGATCAAGAAATGAAGTATAGGTGATCAAAGGAGACATCCAGGAACACCTCATGACCCTAAGAAATTAGTTTCTAAGGTTCGATAATCCATAAGCTCCTGCAGGAGTTATGCGTTCTAACGGCACCCCGACCTACTAATAGCACAAGTGCCCTAGTTACGGCATTCTAAAAATATACATTTTTCTAATCTCGATTTGAAACTTTATCCATGATTGAAGCCTCCATTATAGTCAAGTACCATATGTCCCATAATTATTTAGCCAAAAAAATTAACTTAAACATTTTCATCATACCATAAATCATGCCCAAGCCATTCTTTTGCCACTTTATGCATGGGTCGCTTTGACCTTTCATGATAAATTTTATCTTACATATAACATAAGATCAAGATTATAATCCAATGCAAATAGAGTTGGGTCTTTAGACACCTATAGTTTGATCAATGCACTATTATTCTTAATATTGCACTAACTATTCTTCCCCTTACAAATTTATGACACCTCGTCAATTAGATCTATCTAACTCCCCTCTTATGACACTCTTTGGTCGTATTTCCTCTTGTAAATTAGTTAAATAGGTTATAATAACCTCTTCTTGGCTAATATTTTCTTCTTTACCACCTTTATTAGCTCCTTGGAGTATCAATCCACTTCATTGGATTGATTAATTCTTTCAGAAGCCTTTCAAAACTTAATTTCTCTCTAAATAGTATTAATTATCCTCTAAACACGATTAATTAAATATTAACCATGGTCAATCTCTTCTAAACCCAGTCAAACCTCACTTTGACTTGCTAAAAGTGCTTTTGGACTTTTGCATTTGTCCCACATGCACCCAAATCTCCCACTTTCCCAAATGGAAAACTCTAAATGGGCTAGACCCTCTCCCTCATTTCTAAGAATTCTCTCTTTTCCTAGGATAAACTATAGTATTTCATTTAGGCTTTAGATTGTAGTTCATTTTCTTCCATTGAGCTATTAGCATTAGTTTTTATTTTATAGTACAAATATGGAGTAAAAGGGAAGAACCATTGGCCTTAAAGCCATTAATGGGGAGATCTCTTTCTCTTAAACACAAACCGAATGCTTAGGTCCTCTTAGGTTCATTATTTCAACTTTCAAAGAATAGAGGTTAGTTTCATTTGCTTAGTTTTCTTTGTTTACTTCAAATTAATGCATGCAAAGTGGAAACCCTTGCTCATTTCTTATCTAATGGTCCATTGATCAGCTTGTTTAAATCCTTTGGGGATTCTTTAGAGATTCTTACCCCAAATCCATGGCTTTTGTAACTTTTCATTGAACACATTTGGCACGCCCGGTGGGACACTTATGTCCATCCTCCATTAATGGAGGTCTTTCGAGTTCTTCAAAGTTTTTTCAAGTTTTTTTTTTCGATCAAATCACTTGTTATTTCCTCATTTTTATTTTAACACTAGATAAATGACCTTCATTTTGCATGTATCTTGTGGGTTTGATATATAAATAGGACACTTTGACTAACAACTAACTTGTTTTCTCTTAACATTTTTGAATCCGTGAGTTTTATAGGTTTTTCATAGGGTACGCGTAGGTGTTGTGAAGGGCCCCATACACATTAAAACTCCCGCATCCTCCATCGAATAGGAGTGTACCTATCTAGCTGTGTTCATCATTGGAAAATTTTATCTCTACATGGACATGCACACGCTCTGTCTGATGGGTCCACATCTCCATCTCTCTGGATGCATCTGTGTAAATAACCCCACTATTGTAAAAATTTAAACTTTTTGTTTTATGCTTGGACACGTCTCCATTGAACCCTAAGCATCCATGTTGAGTTGTAAGCATCTTTGTATCTCTCTGGACGTGTCTGTGTAAATAACCCCACTATGTAAAAATTGAAACTTTTTTGTTTTATGCTTGGATGCATCTCCGTTGAAACCTAAGCATCCACATTGAGTTGCAAGTGTCTTTGTCTCTCTGGACGTACATCTGTGTTTTTGGTATATTGTGGATTTTACTAATTTTGTTTTGCAGGTGTATCCATTGAGTTAGGTGTGTCCACATCGAGCCCTAGCATACCTATCTATCGAGCCCGCGTAGGTGTCATACCCTTCTCATTTTTCTTTCCCGACGTGTTTACATTTGGTCAGGGCACATATCCATTAGTAGGGGTGCGTATGCGTTATTCTAGGCGTGCGGTGTCTCTACTGTGTAGTCCGGATTCATTCATTTTATTTTTAGTGCTCCTTGTTTTGATCATATCTTTTGACTCGTTAACCCATTTTCAGAGTTTGAATAGGTGTCGAAAGAGAACGAAGCGTAATTTGTGAGGGAATTTCAAAAATTAATATACCTTTGGTATACTACTTCTATCACAAAAACTCCCAAAGTTCCCGAAGACCTCCAAAAATGTAAAATACTAAAACTATTAAAAACTGCTAAAAATAGATTTCTAGAATTTTATGATTTTCTTGGTTTTCTAACTTTTGCAGGGTTCTAACAGTGGTTTACAAGTTTCCTCTTCATTAATTTCTCTTGTACTAACTTGTTTAAAAAAAATTCATCTTCATTTGTGAAATTTTGAAACATGTATGCTCTTCTCTCACGCCTTTCTAGGTGATCTTGAGAATCAGAAACATTTCACCACTTTCTTCATACTTGCAAAATGGTTTAATTAGCTTTCAAAGTTGGTTAAAAGGAACTCCTTTTCACATTATACTTAGGAATTTTCCATTTATTGCAAAATTTGAGTGAGATACCTTGTTACATATGCTCTTTCCTTGCGTCTTAGGACAATCTGGGAAATCAAAAACAAATCTTATCTCCTTTCTATGACATTTTGAACTAACCTTGATATGTAGGACCAAAATCACTTGTCAAAGAAAGACATCAAAACCAAACAATACAAACCTTCTAATACACGTGTTTTCATATAGGTTGCCAAAAGTTGTGCTACTTAAAACCACATTAAGCTAAGCAAGATAAAAACACACCATTTCACTTCACACTGTATTCCAAGTTTGGAAAAGGGTACATCCTTATCCACTTAACTAGAACACAACCCCTTTGTCATAACACGTTAAGCTACAACAATGGGGGTGGTTCTAGGAACCTTAAAGTAATCCACCACCGAGTAACCTCATGGAGAAAATAGGAAGCGCTCCTCTTACCCACTTGACTAGTCTTTTCCTTATGAGTTAGCGTTATCGATTGTCCATATGGCATGCCCCAAAGGTGAGAGTACACATGGATGCATTTATTTCCACTTGTGCTTAAAGGGGGTAAAATAAAGTAGAGATACTCCCAAATTAGTCATTGTGACTTTTTGGGTAAATCGAGCTCACTTAAGACAACTTTGTGACACCTAGTTGAGAGAAATTATTAAGGAGGCCATTCCATCAAGGAGCCCACTTTACTAGTCCATTATCACATATTGGTCATCACGAAGTGATAACTTGTTTGGATTCAGAACCTTGTTTTTTGAACATGGTAACGAATCCATTTAAGTTAGATATAAGTGTGTCTCATCACAAAATTAAATGATGTATCACTTAGCTTGGTTTCTTTCTCACCTTCGGATGAGGTGAAACTCTGCCCAAGTGGCACTTAGTTTATTTTCATCTTTTGATCTACACCTTTGTGTTCTTGTTTCCCATTTGGGATAAGAGGAGGAATATTTCGAGAGTTTTTTCATAGATAGTGTTCACCACTTTTTTGTTCATTTACGATCATCCATGTTTGCAGCTGAGTTTTTAAACATCTAAAGTGCATGGATGCATCCTCATATCTTTATGGCCACTTGATCTTGATTTCAAGATCATCATCATAGTTCAGATTGATTCATCATTTGATCATCTTTGCATCGAACTATCACTTTGAACATACATTTTCATAGGGTGTATTTCCTTGTTGATTGGATTTATGTTTCACACCTACATGATTCTTCCTTGTAATTATTCATCCATAATACTTATTTTCTAGGACAATCCTTTTTATCTCATTGAGATTGCATCATCAAAATGTCTATTTTCTTTAGACCTTCTTCAAAAATCACGCATGCATATCCATGCTTAGAAAATGTCTAGTTAGATGTTAGTATGCTTCCTTGAATCAACATGGCACTTCCTTCCCTTCAAGGAGTTCCATCACACTATCTAGATTTAGACATATGTGCGCTTAAAATGACAAAAACAATGACTAACTATCACACGTGGTTTCTCACACTTACTACAATTTGGAACCTAGGTTTAGCAATTCAAATCAAAATAATCCCAATATAACTAAACCTTGTTTGGTTACTGTCTTCAGAGGGCCCATTCGGGTTCCCTATTCCCCACCTTCACTCATAGTCGGTGGTATGGTTTGGATGCTTCTGATCCAAATTATTATTCAAGTTCCCCCCACTCTTCTTCTTTTGATTTAGATCCAAACTACCATTAAAACTCCCACTCTTCTTCTGAATACTTAGATCCCAACTATTCTTCGGATACCCCTAGATCAAATCTTGAAGCATGGTCCTCCCTTCCTTTACAGGGCCTTTATTCCCAATCACCTCAACAATGTCTTCCTCATTTGAATATCATGTGACTCTAAGTTTCGTTGATCAAAAATCTAATTTGGTTCTTGAGTCATGGTCCTCCCTTTCTTCGTAATGACCTCCTTCATCATTCGTCTCAACGACCTCTTCCTCTGTCGAAGAGTTCCACGACTCATATTCCCTCTGGTTAATCATCTAATTCGAATCCTACATCACAACTTAACAAGTGGATATATGATCCTATTGTCTTCCTCCACATTAATTTGTCTTCTATAAAAATGATCTAAGACAAGATCTAAATCCTCCATTCATGAGATGCTTTCCATCAAACCTACTTCCTCTCTTGAGTCACCATCTTTGTCAATGAATCATCCCTACTTATCAAATCCATTTCTTCTAATCAACCTCATATGGTCGAAGAACAACAACCTCTACTAATTGATTTCTCTCAGAATGAAGAAACAATCATAGTACATGATGATATCCCTTTAGAGGATTATAAACAAGGATTCTTTCTAGAACTTGATATGCTCATGTATTGGGAAAAGAAGTTGATTCCTTTTATTAGAACATAGAGGAAAATCCTAAGGTCATGGAACTTGATTCTTCTTCTATTCCATCTTCACCTTCTTCTGAGCATGATGAGATGTTAGGGTCTAGCATTGATCCATGGCCTATCTTCTCATTACCAACTCATTCCTTATCTATCATCATTCCTCAATCAAAATCTCATCTTAGGTCATCGTTGAGTATCCCATTGTCTTCTTCTATCCTAGAGCCACCTCTAGGTAATCCTCCATTTTCTATATTTGGGTCACCTCCTTGGTAGCCCATTACCTTCTATTCTTGGGCCACATCCTAGTATCCCTTCATCCTCTTCTATCTATGGGACCCCTCCCGATAGTCCCTCCTCGTCTATACTTGGGCCACACCCTAGCATCCCTTCGTCATCTTCTTCTATTCTTGGGCCATGTCCTTGTAGCCCAATTTCTTCCATCTTAGGGTCATGTCCTAGTACCCCTTCATCATATTTTATTAGTGGTTCACCTCCTGGTAGCCCATCCTCTTCAATTCTAGGACCATATCCTTTTCATCCATCACATCTTTTCTATAAATGGTTATGGAAAGCCCACGGTCATTTCTCACATCAGTTATAAACATCCACATTCACTTTCTTCTCCTTCTCGAGGTCGGAAAAAGTCATACTTCATCTAATAATAAACCCAAATAGGTTCATTATCAAGCTTAGCTCAAAACTTCCAAGATATCCAAATCTCCTAGCAAGTCGTGTGATCGTAAGGTTAAAAATCTAGAGCGATTCAAGAATGCACACCAACACAACCATCAAGTTTGGCATAAAGTGCATAAACCTATAGATAGGTAACTCAAAATACCACATATGAAATCCATGTTTTAGGATAAATCACAGTCATTTGTTGAGTATTAGCTCACCTCGATCATTGAGATCGAGATAATATTATGCTTGATAAGAAAACATGCCTAGTCTCCCTTATCAAGGAATTCACACATCGTTGTTGGATCTTATCATGTAGAGTGAATTTGTTGGTCCCACCTTTCCAAAAACTATCAAAAATATTAAAATATAAAAAAAAATGCAAAAATACAAAAACACATGGGAAAACACAAGCAAAATCAAAGGTACAAAGATCAAACATTGCAATCAGGTATGGTGTACACGTGGATGTTCTTTCTTCCCTTTCTTTCTCTTCCTCTGCAATTCTTCCTACCATTTTCATCCCTTCATTGATGTTTTGGTTAGCTTATTCACACATTTTGTGACATTTATCTCTATGGTATCCATTTGACCTACTTATTTTATCACCTTGTTAAATTAAAGAACGACTAACCTCTTAGAGATCCTATCACATTCAACAATAATAAACTTGTTGCAAAGAAATTTTGGACATATATGTTAACACTAGCCAATGTTGTCATCACAATCACTTCCACCTCCTTTCATCAAGCCATCAATGGTTCTTAACCCCTTGTCAAACAAGAGAGCTGAAATAAGTTTTCACAAAGACAAAAGAAACAAAATCAATCAATCAAAAGCTAAAAGCTACAAAGCAAAAGTAAATTGATATATTACTCTCTCTTGGGGCATTTCCAATAATCTCTATCGGGGATATGGATGTCGCTGGTTGAAAGTAGAGGAATGTTGTGATTAGAATCAAATACATCTCTGTTTGGGCTATGGATTCTGGCCGTGACACTGACCAAGCAATGTACAACTATCCTTCCACCATCCATTCACAAAATCACCTTTCAAAATAAATCATTCCTACACATTGGCTAGAGTGTCTTCACATTTTTCATTAAATCCTCCCTTCAAGAGGTAATAAATTCCACGTGCACACATTGGATCTCTATGAGTAGGCATGTTTAGTATGTTAACAAGTGTCTTTTTTTTAGACCTTGTTCGGAGACTCTTGCTTTAGTCCATATCTTGGCTCACATTTTGTTTCCTTGGCTAATCACTTCTTCATCGTGAGGCTTATAAGATACATTCATATCATTCACATTGTTCTTCTACTTCATTGAAAACATCCATGTGAATAAGATTACTTTATTGCCATGTTTTGGACACCTTTTCCCCTTTCACAAAACAATATTCTCCTTCCTTTCTATCATGTGATTTTAGGCCAACATATGCTTTGGGGAATCCTTTCTCCTTTCCATCACTTCATTGGTTTATGTTCATCATCACGTGAACCTATCCATAATGGCCTTGGTCCCGCTTCTACTTGTGAAGAGTTTTCCTTTGAATACTCCCACCTAATCGTCTAGGGGTTTTTTGCATCTTTACCTTTCTCATACATGCATGGCCTTATGCCCTTGTACATCCCATCTATCGCTAGAGGCATCCACACTTCCTCGTCTTCCTATACATAGTTTCAGAAAACTTTTAAAATCATCCAAAAACATTCAAATATGTTAGAAAAATAAAAAACATTCAAACATGTTTAAGAAAACTTCTAAAATTATAAATCATCCTACAAAACGTCGCTCTTTGGTTCTCACTTGTTAATGTGCACGACTCATGGATCATCTTGATCTTCCTCCATCAACAAAAGCTAGACTTCTTACTTTGTTTGTACTCTCGGGGCACAATGAGTTTCCTAGTATCTTTGTTTCATAGTGCACATTGATTTTTCATAGGACCGAAGTGTCCTCCATTTTTCTCCTCGCATGTATCATTGCTTGGGGCATCGTCATTAACCCTTGTCATTAATAATTCTCATAGTTAGAACTGAAGCTCAATAAAAAAACATTGCATATTGTTTCTTTGTTAGTTTAGCTTGTTTACTTTCTCATATTACATTGCATTATGTATGTTTTATGAAATTAGGCATCTTTTACTTTCTCATATTGCATTGCATTTTGTATGTTGTATGGATTTGGTGTTTTTAGCAATGGACATTTGTTCGTATATGGATTTTCATGTCATACTACACTTTTTTAATTCTTTTTAATAAGGACCGATGATGAAGATCCTTAGCAATATGATGAAATAAAGTTGTTTAAAAGGCACTAGATGGATGTTAGCTCATTCCCTCTTCCTCATACTCCTTTTTCTTCTATATCCCCTTTCTTCTTCACACTACTCTTTCCTCTATTATCTTTCTTTCATCTTTTCAATTGTCAATCGAGTTCTTCTATCACCCCATTGATAATCAAGGGGCATCCTCCATTCTACTCATTTTTATTTTATCCCTTCAAAATTTTCTACTTGTTTATGCTTGTCTACTTTCTTTGAAGTGATGTCGCTTATGTCACCCCAAAGAGGGGAAATGTAGACACCTAAAATATGCTTACACTTAGCATTTCATCCAATTCAACTAATTGACGACACTTCATTAATTCCCCAATCTTCACTCCATTCTCTGATGCCCATTCACAACACTCTTTCAGTCATATTCCTCCTATAATAATCTAATTTGGCTAATATCTCTCGATTAGCTAAACATTCCTCCTTTCGACCATTCAAAACTCCCTACTTCTCTCTAGACCACTTCTATTGGCTTCATAGGCTATCTATCAATCACAATTGGTTATCTAGACCCCTCCCAACTCTCAACAAGTATCTAATAACTTGCTAATCAATTTTAACTAGCCTAAATCCTAGCTAACTAGCCTAAACCAAGCTTAACTAAGCCTAAAGCATGTTTATCCTAATCTAATCCTAAAGTTATTTTTGAGCTTTAGTCCCACATGCACCCAAATTCCAAACTCTCCCAAGTGAAAAACTATAAATAGAAGGGTCACCTCTCCCTCTCAACCTTACACCTTGTTTTCATAACAAAAATCTCTCATATTTGGAGATATTGGCATTAGATCTCATTTGCATTAGCCAAGCTAATAGGCATTTGATCTTGGCTATCCTCCATTGTTGAAGCTCCTCCATCTTGCATCCATAAATTCATAGTAGGTTAATAGGAGGGTATATAACTTGGTCTTGTATCCATTTTAGAGAGACCTCTTCACCTCCATTGAAGCAAACAACAAATCTAATTTGATTGCTCATAGGTTCAACTAGGTTTAATTTATGTTTTAAGTAATCATAGAGTAGTTAGAGATAAAATGATAGTGTTTTAGTTTAATTCATTATTGTAGAAGTTATCTTGTTTAGCACTCATCTTGATGTTTATGATAAGTTTAGTTAGATCATGGAACTAATTATCTAGTTTCTTGTTTATTAACATAACTAATCTTCTCATGCATACACCAACATTACCACTTTTTAACCAGATTATTCATGCCCTTATATATTAGAGGCTTAACTTTTGTAGAATCAAATCTACCTCTTCCTCTCATTAGAGATGATGATGGCCCTCTCTTCACACCTCTTCTAAAATTATTCCTCTTGTTCTTTTCTTCTTATTTTAATGTGAGTTGATAAGCATCATCTAAGCTATGGATTCAAAGCATACTCAATTCATCTTATATGGTATAACTCAACCCATTTACATACCTTGTAGCCTTCTGTTCTTTAGACTCTCCTTGTTCCACATGGATTGATAGCTTGTAAAATTCATTGGTATACTCTTCAATGTTGATATCCTTTTGTCTTAGGTTTTGAAACCTTTGAAATAGTGTCTAATCATAATCTATAAGAAGAAACTTTTCTTTCATCTTCTTCACCATTTTATTCCAATTTTAGATATTTCCCTTTCCTCTCCTTTGTATTTCATATTGTAGGTTATCATGTTTCACCTCAAAGATAAAATAGATAAGTAGGTAATGGGTGTAGGAGGAATACATGTGTTATGTAGATGATAGAAGGCATTGTGTGCACTATAGAATTTTGATCCAAGATGATTGTGTGAGCTTCCCTTTGGCTAGGAGGAATGACCTGTATAAGAAACACAAGACCACTAAATAGTATTAAATAGCAAGAGTCAGAGGACTGCTAGCAAGGCTAGATCCTAGGAAGCATGATGCTTCCTCGAATGGTTGTCAATCCTCTGTTTAATACAACTTAATGTAAGAAATAACAATTCCTATTGTAGTTGATAAGATTTAGGTATCTCCTATTAACATACAAAAAGTGAATTTAACTCAACATGAAATGGTTAGAATTAAATCTAGATGATTAATGGGTTGGTTTGGGTCTATGCAGGTGTAACAGAGGCTATAGGTGAGGTCTGGGTGAAATTAGGCAAGGTTTTGGGCTATTTTGGGGAAGTTGTTAACTCGTTGTTATAGGAAAAAATACCAGTCTTAGAGACCAGTATTGGTTGGTCAAATGATGCCGGTATAGGAGATAGACCAACGCTAGTTAGCTAACTAGTGTCGGTAGGGGAAATTTGGTTAAAATATTAAAAATGGGAGTTTGGGCCTCTCTGTGATTGCACAAGAGATGCTAAGGAGGTTTGGGGAAGGATGGAAAGGTGTTGATTAAGACTCAACAAGGTACAAAGGGTGATGGGATAGGTGAAATGGATCTGGTTGGTAGAAAAGGTGATAAATGGGTAGAAGGTGGTAATGAGACAGAGAGAAAATTAAATGAAAGTAGTAAATGAAATGATTAAAATCAAAACACAAACTTAAAAAGTAAGAATGATTTACTTATCTGATAAAATTTGCAGATCTGAATGTGGTAGGAATGGTTGATCATTTGAGAGAAGTGTGTTGGGTCTAGTGCTAATGGTAGCAATGTCTGTGTGCTCTGTATGTGTCAATTTGGAGTTGTGGAAGTGATGATCAATTGATGGTGGAAGTGTGATGTGCTCTGGTTCATCTTCGGGAATCCTTGAATTGTTGGAGAGACTTGAAATGCCAAAGCTGTGTGTGAGAATCAATTTGACAACCCATGTAAAGAGTTAGAAACTCATATTTAAGGGTAATTGATGGTGGTTAGGGAACCAATGCCCTGACCGAGGGAAAATCGACATCGGTTAGGGAGAATTAGTCCAAGTTACCAAAAATAGCCCATCTTTACTATTTTTGGCATGATCTTGATTGTTAATCTGGGTCTCAAGTGAGGGTTGGCGCTTAGATAAGTGGGAGTGTTGTTGGAGAAGGAATAGGACTTTAATTTTAGGGTTTGAAAGAGTCCCAGATTGGTTAAGATAAGTAGAGACTCAGTCTTAGTTAATCAATAGGCTAGGAATAAGTCCATGGTGTGTTAGGTGATGTGGCTAGGTGAGGTGTAAATTAACTTAATTAAAATAATTAAATTAATTAATAATGTGAGGATGAATATTAATTTAATTATAAGTGATTAAATTAATATCAAGTGTGAAAGGGGAGTATGGCTAGGTATATGTGTTGCATTGATTAATTGAAAGGGGACAAGGGAGTGTGACCCAAATTTGGTGTCTACATTTCCCCTTTTTTCATGTAGCTTGTATTGATAAGTGATGCTTGACAAAAATAGGAAGTCATTGTCCCAGTATGAGTGAAGGTTAGGTTGCCCCAAGTATGGGTGGAGGTGATCCCCCTCAAACTAGGAACTGATGAAAGGTTAGGCTGAGTAAGTTAGTGAGTGGTTTGATAAAATGATAAGTGATGAAAAATGAGGGTGGTGTGTGCAGTAGTGATGATATCGTGTGGGTAATAGGCAGGGGCATTCAAACACACACGTATAGAATGTGATAAGGTACTAGGCTGAAGAGCTCACAAACTCTACTTTGTCAAAGGTCGATAGGCTTATCCAAACAAGGTTGATGTGATCCAGGTATCCAAGGTATAGGATATGGTCCTAAAACACAACTAGGCTAGGTGTGGAATGGGCTTTAGGTGTGTTCCAAGCACCAAAAGGTTTGGTTGGGATAAATGACATGACATTAGGCAAGGAAAGGTCATTAGGCTAAACAACATGAGTAGCATCATCGCAAGGTATAGCGAGTAAGAAAACTTGAGTGTCAAATGGGTGGGGTTTGGGTTAATTAGGGTAAGGTAACGTAGGGTAAGGCCATGGGTAAGGCTGCGGTATAGGAAAAACTTTTCCCCAAATGAAACAAAGGTTAGAGGGTAGGTAGGTTATAAGGTAATAAGGTGAGCCACAAGGGCTTAAGTAAGGGTGGGGTAGCCATAAAATTTATTTTGGCAATCCCAATATGGTGAAGTTAGGAAAAATGGGTTTAGGTATGGTGATAATACTGTTATCAAGGATAAACCAATACCGGTCAAGAAAAATCGATGCCGGTCAACTAGGCTCCTCAATGACATCGGTCAAATCAAAATTTGGTAATAAAACACAAAACCCACATTTTGAAAAGTTCATTTGTGCATTTCTATTTTAGTAAAATGACAGAGAGGATGGATTTGGGCTTTTGACGTGGGAGAAAGTGATAGGGCTATTGTCCAAGCTGAGTTGGAGTGAGTTGAGAGGTGGAAGGAGTGGAGTTTGATGGACCCACAAGATCGATTGGAGTGATTTCATTGGTTGATTGCTAAGAGAGTAATTTATCCATGGAAGAGGCAGGAGAGAGGGTGTTGAGGACCTCCATTTAGAGACAAAGATCCCACCAGGAGAGAACGGCATCAAGTAGAGGTAGGATTCAATCCTCAGTGTTTGTTTGTGATTAAAATTTGAGGTAAAAATGAAGAAATGGGGTTTGAAAATTTAAATGTGAAATTTGGTTAAAAATGAATGAATTTGGGTATGGGGAGGGTGGAATGTAGGCTAAATAGGTGGGAAAATGAATGAGGGTGGGAATTAGAGGGATTTGGGTAGGTTTTAGGTTGTTTTTTCAATTTTTTGAAAGTTGGGGGTGGGGTTTGGATTTGGGGCTGAACCAATGACCGACACGATCAGTCAGGCATCGATTTGACATTGAGGCTAGGCTTGCCATACATCAATGGGTAAAATGGGTGATGGGTACTGGTCGGGTGACCGTCATCATAAAAAAGTGACTAGGTCTAAAAGGCTTAAGGTTTAGAGGAAAAATAGGGTAAAATGAAATGGTAGAAGAAATAGTTAGGTAATGGGGTAAAAGTAGATAGATGAGGGGTATAGAAATATAGAATTAGGTGGGTTTAAGGTGAAGGTAGGTAAGAACTAGGTGGGTGGTAGGTGAAGGTTGTGTCAAATAGTGAAGGAAAGAAAATGAAGAAATAGAATATGGGGGAGTGTTTAGGCTAGATAAAATGTATAAAGTAGGTGAAATAGGTAGGTAGGAAAGGTAGGTAGTAGGTAGGGAAAATGTGTGTTGGATGGGACTAGGTAGAAGTGAAAGAGATGAGTAAAATAGGTAAGTACTTGACATTGTTGATTGGTATGGATGCATGTAGGTGCATGTCACCAGTGAAATGATGATGCATGATAGAGTACCACCATTGTTGTGCGATGTGAGAGCGAGCATCACTGAGGATGAGTGGGAGCACATGTGAGATGTGGGACTTGTGGGTGTGTGGTGATATAGGTGTATCATTTGAGATCATAGTTTGATGGTCACTCTCATCGATAGATGGGACACAATGACCAATACCTTCCATCTACCCACTAGTGAGATGACTATCACATTAGAGGATGTGTACAAGATTTTATGGCTATCGATTATGGGAGAGCCTGTATATCATATTTCATCAGATGAGGTGATGGATCTGATGGTTGTAGTGTTTTTGAGAGGCATAGTGGGTGACTTAGACTGAGCACATTGTGCCATATTGTTTATGGAGCTATGTACACTACACATCCACAGGAGACCTTTTGGCGTGTTGATGATGGTGGTGGTGGGATGCTACGCACTTCCTGACTTAGAGGGGGTATATTTCCCTGAGCATTGATGGGGGTTTACGAGATATGATTGAGAGAGTGGTTTTTTGTGTGGGCACCTACATATCTGTGTGCATGCTATACAAGGAGCTTTGGGCTTATCATAGGATGTGGCGATATGGCATCTATTGTATGTATTTATTACATTGTTGGGCTTATGAGCACATAGTGATTGTGTACCCACAGGGACTTCCAATAGTGGATTGACATCATGGTGGGATGAGAGATGGATACAGAGATGGTGGTAGTAGGGGCTCATCCGTGAGTGAGGAGGTAACACACATGATGTGACCTACTATAGATGACAACTAGAGGGGTTATATGTGATGGACATAGTATGGAAACCATATGTGGGTTTCCCATCTTATGGAGGTATGAAAAGGAGCTACAGGGGTTTATAGTTATTAGATGGATATAGGGAGGCATGTTGGTGAGCACAGATGATTCCAGTAGATAGAGTTTGACAACTCATGTTCGAATTATAGCAGGATGTGCCTCCACCATTTCCTCAGTATCACAGAGATGATGTGGAGAGACCATTATCTCCACCACATCCGACAGGGCCAGCATGATAGGAGGAGGAAGCAAGGTGGCGAGGAGGATATGATTAATGATGTGGTGACCATATGGTTACATATAGTGGTGGGAAGCCTAGCTATAGGTAATTACCACCATGGCTAGTCAGCCAAACTTATCTATAGTGATGGTGTAGAGAGATGCACTATAGGGGTGGTGATTTCTTTAGGGTGCAGTTGACACATGCACAGTGCACTTGGCCCACCTTGACAAGATGGTGATAGCAATTTTACATGGGAAGTAGCATGAGTCAAGAGCTCAGAGCTAGTACCCAGCAGGCATAGCTCCCGTACAGGGATGGAGGATAGGTAGAACTCTTGCAGCTGTGTTACAGGTCAGGTTATAGGTTTATAGGGTCATTTTTGCTACATTAACCAAGGACATTACATAGTGATGACATTATAGGCATAGATAGTTACACTAAACCCAAACTTAAGATAGGGTCACCTTAGGTACAGAAGCACTTTGGATAGGGTCCCATTATAGGGATAGGAGGCAGGGGTCCATTTTATTAGGGTAGGGTCTCCATTTAGGTTAGGTGTTAGGGTTAGGGATGGACCACCCCAGATATGTCTCCATGGAGGTTTAGGATGACCATGAATGAGGCCCATATGATTATCGAGAAGCTATTATCAAGATGTCAATATTATAGGTATATCATATCGTTAAGTATCATATGCCCAGATACAGCCAGCCAGAGGACTAGTACATATGAGACCCACCAATACCACATACATAGGATAGTATCACCGTCTCATAGGCATGGTGAGAGGGAGGTGACTAGTTCATGGAGGCAAGGACTAGATGGGGTGGGGAGATGAGTGAGGAGAGGACAGGACTAGAGGAGGATACATGGATGAGTGATGAGAGAGAACTGAGGGGCCAATATTGGGTACATAGATAGATGATAGTGATACCGTATTTTTATTTTTGATATATATATACTAGTGTGTGCAAAGATGTGAGATTGTACATGAGATTTTTTGAGATACTGTTATTATTCATACATGTGTATATATGTATTGATACATAAACTCCTTTATATAGTTGATGATGATATTGGACTGATGATGTACTTGGTTTCATTTCCATTATATTGTTATTATGGAAACTAGGTGAGTTAGGCATGGTTGAGTTAGATGTATGCATGGTCGAGTCATAAAATGTCCAAGTTATTGTTTTAATGAAATTAGGTTGTGTTAGGTATGGTTGAGTTAGAGTTAGGCATGATGGAGGTAGATTTAGATGGTTGAGTTAGTGTAGGCATGGTTGAGTTACATGTAGGCATGGTTGAGTCAGTATGAATTTAGAAGGTGTAGGCATGGAGTCAAAAATGTCTAAGCATTATTGGTATGGAAATTAGGTTGTGTTAGGCATGGTTCGATTTAGGATTGTCAAGATATTAGTGTCATGGAAGTTAGTTGTTTTGGCATGGTTGATGATTTAGATGGTTAAAAAAATTTCCAAGTTACTATTTTTATGGAAATTATGTGTTGTAGGTATGGTTTGTTTAATTTCCACGTAATTGATATTATGGAAATATAGATGATTCAGGTATGATGTGATTGATGTTGTAGCATGGTAGGTATGTTGAAATGATTTATGTTTTGTGATACGTTAATTTCCAAGTTATTGTGTAGATGAAAACTAACTAGGTTATGATGTGTGTGTAAAGGGGGGGAAAAATGGTTAGGGGAAAGAGTGGCCAAGCTAACCTCCAAGGGCCCCATGCCCTCGAGTGTTGCCTACATAGCCCTTGCAAAAAAGGGGCCTCGGGCCGATGTAGTTCTCCCATAGGATAGGGAAGAATAAGATGAGGTAGGTGAGTAGGTTGGTGAGTTTAGGTATGGGTAAATGGGCAAGGTAATTTAGGCATGGTTGAGTCTAGGTTGATTAGGCATGGTTGAGTCTAGGTTGATTAGGCATGGTTGAGTCTAGGTTGATTAGGCATGGTTTGAGTCTAGGTTGCAATTGGAATTTGAATATAATGATTGATGAAATAGATGATGAATGTAAATGTAGGTGAAAGGAGAAGAAATCCTAGAAACTAAATGTCAAAGGTCTTGTCTATGTAATAAGAATCAATAAGTAAGAAAAGGGGTGAATGGTATAAGAGGGAAAAAGACTCCATAAGTGGCAAGAACCATTATGAGCATACCAAAGATAGGGTTATGAACTTAAGCCCCTAAAGGCATTGCATGATTTAAACTTTCTAAGGGTGAAAGAAGTTACATGATCACAAAGTGTCACATGTGCACCACATCCCTTGAGTAGGTAGAAAATAAGAAAAAAAAGAGAAGGTGAGGTGGAGTGGTTTTTTAGCATAACCTTGTTGTGAGACAACATGCCCCTTCTACGTAAGATACCCAAAACCAGAATAGGAAAGTCCATGATGAAAAAGTTGTATTTTTCTTTATTTTTTGTATTTTCTTTTTTTTTTTTTTTATAGACTAATCGATGTGGGAAGTCTATGTGGGATGAATAGAATATCTCCTTGAGGTCTTCATGAAGTTGATCGATGTGGGAAGCTTTATAATATTTTTATTTTATTTTTGCATAAATAGTCTTCTTTTTTGATAGACTATGTACAATAGGGCTAGCTTTTTATAGTTGTCCTTCAAGGGAGCAGTCTATTTATAGCAAAAAAGATGGAAAGATAGATGTCCTTTTTGAGGGAGTCATCTATTTACAATAATTTTGACTCAAGGAGTTTGAATTTGAAAATCCCATATATTACTTTTGAATTTTTTTTGGACTTTTAGGTCATGGACAAGACTATAAAGGAGTATAGGCTTCTTTTATGAAGGAAAAACCATAACACACAGAGGTTAGCTATGAAAGAGAGGTTTTAAGTGATGAATGACCATGGGATTCCATCCTAAAAAGGATGAAAATTATCCATGAGAATCATGCCATGAGTAGAGCCATGGTACTCATATTTAAGATAAGGCTGAAAGGTGATGATAATCACACAATTCTAGTGTAGTCATTGGTCCTTAAAAGAGGTAGATGAAAGGAAAATGGTACTCAAGGGATGAGTGTGTAATAAAAAAAAGGTGATATAGTACTTGATTCAATAGTAGAATGGTCAAAGATGTAAGGCATTGAGGGCTCAGGCTCAGGCTTGGGTTTACCTTCGAGAGAAGATAAATGATAAGCACTTGATCCATAGGTATGAGTGATGATATAGGGTCCAAGCCAATTAGGAGAAAACTTTCCCCATTTACTTTTCTCCACTTTGGTTACATGTTGATTTTCCTTCAGAAAAGGTCACCAACCTTGAAGGTTCATTCATGGACACATTTTTCATAGGCACGTTTGATACATTTTTGGTAGATTTGAAGGTGATCGAGAGCATTTAAATGACGTTCATCTAGAAGCTCAAGTTGGGCCAAATGGTCTTGGTGAAATCATCATCATTGAGCATGTCTTTGAGTGAGATATGAAGAGATGGAATTTGGACTTTGAGAGGAAGACAACCTCTGTACCATAGACCAAAGAGAAAGGTGTAGTAGTGGTTGAGGTGTGAATACTAGTGTGATAAGCCCATAAGGAAAAAAATGAATGTGCATGTGTGCCAATCCTTACCAGTATCATCAACCACTTTCATAAGAATTTTGTTAAAGATTTTGTTAGTCAATTCATCTTGGCCATTTTTTGAGGATAATAAGGTGAAGAAAAACTAAGTTGAATGCCAAAGGTGTCACAAGAGTTTGCGTAGGGTTTTGTTTTTGAATTGTTTTCCATTATCAGTGATGAGGCGGTGAGGAACACCAAAGTGAAAAATGATGTGATGGTTGATGAATTCACAATTTTTCTCAACTTTTGTAGAAATGAGAGGTATGCCTCCACCCATTTAGTGTAATATTTAGTCACGGTGATGATCCATTGATGATGTTGAGAAGAATGAGGGTTAATCTCTCCATGAGATCCAAACCCCATTGGGAGAAAGGCCAAAGGTCTCTAGTGACTGTAAGGTGTGACTAGGGGTGTGGTGAAGATTAGCATGTTGCTGAAATTTCACACAACATTTGACATAGTCACAAAATCTTGGTTTAGGGTTGGCTAGTAATAGCCAAGGTGAAGGAATGTGTTTAGATGATGAGGCCACTAAAATGACCACCACAAATCCCATCATGAACTTCCTTAATGGTGTATGGGATTTCAGAAACTTGTAAGGCATCGTAGGAGGATACCATCAAAACACATTTGTAGAGAAGACCCCCATGATGACATAGTGAGAGACACTTTTGAGGAAGGCTCATTGTCCATTACGAGTGAGTTTCGGAGGTAGAATTGAGAGGGAAAGGTAATCATGTGAACTACTTATACCAAATGTCACGTGGATCAGTTTCAATTCTTCCTACAAATTTAACGTCTTGAAATAAATAAGAGGGTGATTGCAACCTTTGTACTGTGACAAATATTTTTGAGTCGGAAGGTGAAGCAAGGTATTTGAGAAGCAAGGCAAGGCCATGGTATCCACAAATTTGTTAGTGGAGCACGGAGTGGTTTGAAGTTCATAATGATCAAAGGTAGTCAAAATATGTCGACGTGATGTTTATACTTTTGAAGTACCTCATTACGACACTTAGTATAAACCATTGACTTGGTTCACAACTAGTTGGGAGTCACCAAAGATATTAATGGATTTAACATCTAAGGCTATGGTGGTTTGAAGACCTAACATGAGTGCTTCATATTCGAAATGTTATTAGTGTATAGTCAAAATCTAGTTTGAAAGATAAAGGCATAGGCTCACCATCAAGAGGAATAAGGATGACCCTGCACCACCCCCACATTGACATTTAGAACCATCAAAAATAAGGTCATCTTGATAAATGGTGTCATCAAGGGAGAGGGTAGCAATGGATTCATCAGGGAAATCAAAGTTAGAAGATTGATTTCGGAAAGAGGTGTCTACAAGTTGGTTGGAATGATGGTTTTTCCTTTAACAGACTTTTGATGGATGAATTCAGATCTAGGTCTTGCAAGCATGAGCCAACATGTGCAACACATTGGTGTTGATAAGGCTTAGCATACATGTAATGTAAGGGTCAGTGTTGGTGACAACAAAGGTTTTGTGGTTGAGTAGGTAATGGTGAAGTTTGGTGGCAAAGAAGACTAGGGCTAAGCACAATTTTTCAGTGAGTATATATCTAGTCTCATAATCTAAAAGAGTATGAATTATATAATAAACCATTTCTCCCTATGTTGCTCTCATCATGATGAGTGAGCATGGCTCCCAAGGAATGATCGTGGTAGAAATGTAGAGGTAAAAGGGTTTTGTCATCCTTTGGTGGGATGAGCATAGGTGGTTGGAGGAGGTATTATTTTAACACCTCAAAATGCTTTATGACACTCATCATCCCAGTTGAAGGAAACATCCTTTTTAAGAAGATGATGAAAATGGTGACATTGGTCGAGAGTTGAGAAATAAAGTGTCTAATAGATTATAACTTTCCTTGCAAACTACAAAGTTGTCGAAGGTTAGTAGGTGGAGGCATCTCAAGAATAGCCTTGATTTTAGTGGGATCGACTTCATACCTCCAAGAGATGATGAAACCAAGGAGTTTTCTAGAGAGGATGAAAGATGCACTTCTTTTTGGTTGAAGGTGAACACAATATTTGATGAGATGGTCAAAGATGACTTTAAGAACCATGAGGTGTTCGGCCCAATGCTTAGACTTAGCAAGAAGGTCATCAACATAATCTTCCAAAATGTCATGCATGATGTCATGGAAGATATAGGTCATGGCATGTTGATATGTAGCACCAACATTTTTAAGGCCAAAGGGCATGACATGATAATAAAAGGTCCCCCAAGGGGTGATGAAGGAATTTTGTGTTTGATCTTCTGGTGCGAGTAATATTTGGTTATAACTCGAAAACCATCCATGAGTGATAGCATCTCATGGCCGGTGGTGAGATCAACAAGTTGGTCAATACTAGGTAGAGGAAAGTCATCCTTGGGGAAAGCTAGGTTAAGGTCATGAAATCCATGTAGATGTGGAGTCCCCTATCACTTTGGTGACATAGAACTATGTTAGAAATCCATTGGGGATAATCAATGGGTAAAATAAAAGAAATAGAAAGGAGGTGTTGGAGTTCTTCTTTCACAAGAAGGGAAATGTGAGGATGCATTTTTCATAGCTTTTGTTTCATGGGTTTGGCATCAGGAATAGTTACAATATTATGGACCATGATATTTGGGTCAATACTAGGCATATCGGTGTAAGACCAAGAAAAATCATTGCTATGATCTCGGAGGAATGAGGTGAAGGCTTCTTGTTTAACAGAGTCTAAATATTGGCCTATCTTTAGAATGTGGGGGTCATCTAAGTGTGAATGTTGATCTCTATGGTCATTCATTCAACATGGTTTACGTCTCTAGAAGGTAATGACCAATGGATATAAGAATCCTCCACACCTAGATAGGTGAGAATGGAATCATCATCCTGACATTGAATGACATTTATAGAAGGTGTGTCATCATCATCGATCATGTCAGGATATAGGAAGGGAAGAGAAGAGGGAGCCTCACCATCATGCTGATAGGTCAGAGGTCCCAAGGAAATGGTGTTCATGAAAAAAAAGTTAGGAGGAATGGATTTTGGATCCATAGACTCCGTGTAGGTGAAGGTGGTGAGGTAGGTGAATGAGGTGGAGAAGGTGTATCTTCCTCTACGAGGTCGATACAGGCCTTCTTAGAAGAAGGTTCCTTAGAAAAATCCAAGACCACTGGTGGTCCTTTGTTTTTGAGTGGTGCAAGGTATGACTGTGTGATGACCTTGTTCATAAAGACCAAAGCCAAATCCTTTCCAAGCACATCGATGAAGGAATGTGTGGGTGAAGTGGTGATTGGTGAGGTATTGGAAATCAGATGAGAATGGACGGGTTTGAGTAGGTGGTTCTAGAGTATATGAAGAAGCATCAAGTCCCCCATACATCAAGTTGGTTTGAAGATGGGGTGGACCATATGGAAAGACCTCACCTACACATGGTGATTGTAATGTGGGTGTTGATGGAGGCTCCCATACTCTTGAGGAGTAAGGAAGGTATTGATGTTATAGAGGTGATACTCCCCCAAGGTAAGGTGTTGAAAAACCTACCAAGGGATCAAAAGTTGGTATTTGGTTAGCAGGAATGGAAGAATCACCAGGATCCTGAGAAGAAGAAGCATCTGATGTTTGAGAAGTAGATGGGTTGGCTGATGGGCTAGCTGCAGAAGTTGTGGAAGTGGGAATAGAGGAGTTGGTTATGGAAGATGTAGTAGGCAGAAGTGGTGGATGAGATAATGGCTGAAGTGGTGGAGGTAGTAGTGGTAGATGGGGTATCAGAAGAAGAAGTGGTAGTAGTGGTAGATGCCTTAACTGGTATAAGGACATCATTAGGTCGATAGAGCATGTTGCAGGTTTTGAATGGTGAAGGATCTTCACCTAATGGTGTAGTTGTGCCCTTCATGTTCAAATTTTAAACAATGGTGTAAGGTTGAAGGACACAACCCATGGCATGAATCCAGGGTCGGCCAAGTAGCATATTTGTATTGAATTCCCCCTCTAAGACATAGAATAATTCGGAATAGTATGGGGGCCCATGCGAATGTGGAGAATGATGGTGTCAAGGGTGGAAGTCATGGCATCATTAAATGAACACAACATAACTGGGTTATTATGCATGTAATTGGTAGGGATGCATTTTTTTATACATGGGAGGAAATGATGTTGATACTAGAACCTCCATCGATCATAACATGTCAAACATGTGTATTATCAATGTAGATGAAATGAATAAGGTAGGGTCAAGATCATTTGATTGGAGAGGTACAATCTCTTCATTCAAAAAAAATAACAATAGAGACTTGATGAATGGTAGTGGGGGAGAAGAAGATGGAGGTGAAGTGGTGAGAGTGGCCACATGATGAGGAGTGATAATGGCATGCAACAAGGGTGTGGGGTCATTAGGTGGAACCTCAATAGATTGCAGGACCTCGATGAGGGCCTAATGATGAGACTCAGAGGTTTGGATGAGGTCATACAAAGACATTTTGAGAGGAGACTGTGCAGTTGTTTGATCATGGTATGATGTGTGACTCCATCAAAAATGGGATATGTCATCCCACAGGATGGTGATTTTGGGTGCAGGTGCAGATGGAATGTTGGGTAAAGGTGTAGTGGATGGTTTTTCTATCTTCTCTTTTCCTTTTCCTTTTTTGCATGAGTGAAAACTTGAACCATGTTAATCTGAGGAAGAGAGGGAGATGAATCATGAAAGGTATAATGATAAGATGGACAAAAACCTAGTGCGGGATAAGAACCTTGTGAAATAAGTATGGTGCACTTGGCATTTCGAGGAGGTTTGGCAGTTTCTCTAATCCAGACCATATTGATCTCAAAGGTCGAGGAGGAAAAGAGGGTGTGGAGGTGGAGGTGAAGGTCATTGAATAGAAATGGGGTGAGGTTGTGGTGGATAGGTGAGGGTGGAATGGGAGCTTCATCCAAAAGGTCATCTTCTTCCAAAGATCTCTTTGGGAGAACATAATTAAAGAAGAATATTCTTAAGGGCCTTACAATTTTCAACATCATGTCCTGACACATGATGATAGGTGTAAATCTTGGTATCATCAAACCCTTCTGGTTTAGGTTTGAGTGGGTCATAAGGCTTGAGAGGTGGCAATGTGATGATAGAGGTTTCTAAAAGGTTAGCAAGGATGGTAGCGTAAGACCCTACCAAGGGATCACAATGAGAAGTGAGAGTGGGTTTGGATGGAGGTTTGGGTGACTTTGTGGAAGGGGTACTTGACTGAGGTGGAGTTGATTTGGATGTAGGTTTGGATGACTTCTGTGGAAGAGATTACTACTTGAAGGTGGAGTTGGAGGTTGAGTAGGTTTAACTACCTTTTTGGTAGGTAGTGTGGTTGTGGGCTTGGGTTGCTCCTTCTTGGGTAAAGGTGTTGAGGGAGTGCATGAGGTAGAAGGGAATGTAGAAGATGGAAGGGGATGGGTCAACCATGGTGAAAGTGGAGGTGTGGTGAAGGTAGTGGTAGGAGGAAATACGGGTAAGTGGAGGTTGAAGAGAGGGTAAAGGCATGGGTAATGATGAGGGCATGGGAAGTGGAGAAAAGTATGGGAGATGGAAAAGGCATAGGTAATGTAGAATGTTTGGGTGGGATGGAAGATTATGGAAAGGATGTAAGTTGTTTCATTTTAAGTTTACCTAGAGAAGGAGGTTGTTTGACCAGGGTTGATGGATGAGGACCTAAGATGGATGGAAGTGGTGAAGGTGAGAGAGGAGGAGTGGGAGAAACTAGGGTATGAGGTCTAAGAGGTTGGGTCTTCCTCTTAGGTGGGGGATAGGCCTGGTGATAGTTTGGGATGATGTGGCTAAATCAATCTTAATGGGAGGATGGACTAGACTCGGTGTTGGCATGACCCCTAATGTAGCGGTAGGTTTGGGTGTAGATGTAGGTATAGGTGTAGGTAGAGGTTTGGGTGTAGGTGGTTATTGGGGTAATGGTAAAGGTTTGGGTGTAGGTGAAGATGATGTAGAAGAGGCTACTATAACTAGCTCAAGTGTGATGGATTTAATGGTCTTGAACACTTTAGGATAAATCGTTGAAGTGTCCATGGGAACATTTGCATTTGAGTCAAGATAGGAAGTCAAGGCATCCCCAAAGCATGGAATAGTCAACATAATCCAAGTGGTTGGCCAAATGTGAGAATGGCACAAAGTGGAGGGGGATGATGTTGATTTGGTAGTAATCCTATAAAAAATTTCTCTGTGAGATAGGAAATGGTTGGCTTTAGACTCTGTGGGTAGAAGAGATGATAGAAAATCGAATAGGGTCTTTAAAATCCAGTGGGGAATTATCACCAATAGAAGAGATGCCACTAGTGGGTCCTCTGTGGGAAGAGGAGGAGGAAAGGTTGATTGTATAGGCTCTTCCTTTGGTAAAGAAGAGAGTAAGTTGGGCTCTTCCATGGGTAGAAGAATGGGTAATGTGGGTTGCTCTGATAGGTAGAGAGATGAGTGGGGTAGATGCATGCATCTAAGAGAAGGTGGAATCCTCTGTAGAGAAGAAGGTAAGGTGAGAGAGAGAAGGATGAAATAGGTTCCTCCATGGGTGGGTGGAGGAGCTCATGCAAGAATTTCCTCAATAGATGGGATGGGAGGAAACTTGAGTAGAAGGAGCCAGTATGATATCAAAAATGACATGGACCTCTCGAATGTTGGTATCATTAGTTGAGGTTTCACCAGCTTGGTTGGATGATGGGGTGTGATTTGGAAATGACTTCTTGAAGATGTGGAGGTTTTGGTTAGCTGATGCATTGGGGTTATCCAAGATGAGATCTCCATTATCTAACAATTCTTGGATGATGTTTTTGAAAGTTATACAATTACCATCACTATGACCTCTAACATGATGATAATTACAAGTAATCATTCTCCTTGTACCATGCAGGCACAGGATGGGAAGGGTCAAAACCAATAGTATGTGTTTTGATGGGTGGAAGAGTGATTTCTCCAGATTTTAGAAGCTTTTCCAAAACTAAGGAATAAGGTTCTCCAATGGGAGTATATTTTTGTTGTTCCACTTGAATTGGAAAGTTTGAATAGAGAAATATTAGAAGAAGGTTTTGATTGGTTGGATGGATGAGAAGGGATGGATTTTAAAACCACTACATTGGTAGATCCTTTTTCTTTAGAATAATTATTTTGTGGTTTGGAAGAAGAAGAGGTGTCATTGGATTTAAATGAAAGTGCTTTTGTTGTGCAATTGTAACTTCTTCTCTTTGATAACATGGATTTCAAGTTTTGGGCCATGGTGAATGCCTCATCAATGTTCAAGGTTTGAACTTGGAGATTTGGAGAGATATGTCTAGCACAAGCTCTAGTAAACAACTCTATTAATTCAGTTTGAGGAAATTGGAAAGTGAGTTGATTAATAAGGTTCTGCCAACGTGCAAAAAATATGTGATAGACTCATCCTCATATTGGCGTAATGAATACAAGTCGGTCATGGTAACCTTCTTGAAAATGTTAATGGAGAAATGATCAAGAAATTCTTAGGCTAATTGATTGAATGAGAAGATAGAGTGCCTAGGTAAAGCACTATACCATCTAAGGTAGGTCTATCAAGGACATTGGGAAAGTTCAAGAAGCAAGGTGTCATCATGGGAATCAAATAACATACATGTTTAAAAGATCACAAATGTTGTTGTGGATCTTCCTTGCTATTAAATCGGTTAAATTTTGGCATTTCCCAATGTGTGGGATATGGATGAATTGGAATAGAAAAGTGAATAGGCTCATTACAAATCTCGTCGTAAGTCGAGAAATTACAGAGCCCAAAACAGATGCTTCTAGGGTCTGCATCTTGTCCATCATCATCTTGATCAAATCATTGGTTGGATTGGATTGAGGTGGACCTCCAGTGGTATAAGGAGGTGGATATGATGAGTAGGACATAGAAGGGACACTATATATAGGTGTCGAGTAAGAAAATTGAGAAGGGGGATATAAGTTGCGGTAGATGATGGACATATACCCTAAATGGGAAGTGTAGGTGATGGGTGGTGGCTAAGACAAGGTATAGGTGGGAGGAATATGTGTAGAAACCCTCATGGAAATAGGTGGTAGAGTAGTAGGTATAGACATGACCAAACTCTGAAAGGGGTCGACACAACTGGAGGTTGCGAGGTAATAGGAATTGATGAGGTGGAAATCCCTACACTAGGGGTCATAGATGATGGTGAGGTGGATGTCAAAGATGTGATAGGTGTTGTAGGTGTGATATATATAGAAGATGTGGGAGTGATCTGAGAAATGACATGTGGTAATAAGGTAGAAGTAGGTACCATTACACTAGTGGTGGCCGATACGAAGTGGGGGCCAAAGCAAGGAGGAATGGATATAGGCATACCATAGATAAGTTATCCTCATGAGTCACGGGTAGATGAATGAGCAAGATAATGCAAGGTGGAAGGATTGTGATCAAGGAGTTTTGTGAACTCCTCATCACTGCATGTATAGAAATAGGTGAGGTGGGGTCCATGGGTGAAGAAATAGAAGGTGGTGAAGGACTAGGTGGTAGTGGTTGGCAGACTAGCATGAAAAACTAGAGTGTTGGCTTGTCTGAGTCAAAACCATGTGAATGGTGGTAGAATAGGTAATCTGAGTTCTGCATGATGGTACAAAAACACAGAAAAAGATAGCAAAAGAAATCTAGAAAGTGGAATTTGGTCATTGTTTTGATAGAAAAAATCAAAACACAAAGACCGACACCGGTTGGCTAACCGATGTTGGTAGAGAGGGGTAACCAATGCAATCTTTGGACTAATGTTGGTTAATGTGAATAAATGGAAGATTTGAAAATATGGAGATAAAGATGAAAATCAAGTGAACCTGGACTCTGACAATGATACCAGAGACTTAGAAAAATGTGATGAAGTGACAAAATAAGTCACAGAAAATGTTATTTGTGAATTGAACACTATTTTGGGAGAAATAACCAAAATAATAGGGAACCAATACTAGTTAGTTAGTAAACCGATGCCGTATGAAGAGAGGTAAATGGCGATGCGATGCATTCAGATTGGACCATATACGATTCTTGTGAAATCTTGAGAGGAGATGAAAATTTGAATTTTTGGTGATTAAGTCAAATAAAAATACCAACCCAACAAATTAAGTATGATGATGAGTCCTAGTCCTAACACACCTAGAAAAACTAGAAATACACCAACTTTGTGATGGTGGGGTGAAGGATAAGAAAAAAAGATGAAATGACCTCACACCTCAAAACACAATCAATTAAAAGCTAACAAAACACAAAATCCTATGCAATAGATTTTATGTTGTGTGGCTTATGCCATTTAGGAATGACTATAAGTAGAATAGATTTTTTGGTCAACGAGGGTGCCCTATAAGGAAAATTTCTATGGATGGTTTTAGGTAAATTTTGGCTTGGGTCCCCAATATATACTTTAGGTATGTGTGGTATAACTTTGATATGATGACTGCCAGAACACTAGCTGGATCCACCGCTAATCCGATTATTAGTCGTTAACGGTAATTTTCTGGGAAGGAAGATGTTTAAGAAGTGTGTAATTTTTTCAAGTGATTTGGTTTGGGGTGTGTGTGCAAGAAGTGAGCTATGCTTAATTCCCACCAACCATCAACTAGTCATGACCTCCAATATATAGGTTGCAAATAAATTTAAATGAGCTAAATGCAACATACACAAGGATGAAATGCACCATTTTAAGCCCAAATTGAAAGTGAAATTGGATGTAGAAATAATGAATAGGTCAATAGAGTATGACTTTCACTAATGTAATGCAATAAAAGAAAGTGTTCTTTTTAAACAAAATACGAATTTCATTTAGACAAGTAGAAGAAGAAGAATGTTCCCAGGAGAAATTTAATGTGAAATTTTCAAAAGAAAATAGACACACAAAGATTCCCTAAGAATGAACAATGCAAAATAACCCAAATGATAGGGTCCCACCAGTGTGCCAAAATGTTTCACCTCAAATTAATGTGATAAAACAAATAAGTAGGTAATGGGCATAGGAGGAATACATGTGTTATGTAGATGGTAGTAAGATGTTGTTGCATGTGTGTAGATTTTATCCAAGATGATGTGAGCTTCCTTTGGCTAGGAGGAATGTCTTATATAAGAAACACAACAAGACCACCAAATAGTATTAAATAGCAAGAGTTAGAGGACTTCCTAGCAAGGATAGATCTGGGAAGCATGATGCTTCCTTGAATGGATTTCAATCCTCTATTTAATACAATTTAATGTAAGAAATAACAATTCCTATTGTAGTTGATAAGATTTAGGTATCTCCTATTAACATACAACAATTGAATTTAACTCAATAGTAATGGTTAGAATTAAATCCGGGATGATTAATGGGCTGGTTTGGGTATGTAGGTATAGTAGAGGTTATAAGTGAGGTCTGGGTGAAATTAGGCAAGGTTTTGGGTTGTTTTGGGTAAGTTGTTAACTCGTTCTTATAGGAAAAATTTCAAGTATAAGAGACTAGTATCAGTTGGTCGACCGATGTCGGTATAGGAGATAGACCAACACCGGTTAGCTAACTGAGTGTCGGTAGGGGAAATTTGGTAAAATGGGAGTTTAGGCCTCTCTGTGATTACACATAGAGATGAGGAGATTTGGGGAAGGATGGTGTTGGAGAGAAACTTTTCAAGTGGACAAACTTGTGGATTTCTTACCAATGCTCTAGGAATCTAAGTCCCTCTACTTAACCGGTGCAACTTCCATATGTGCATGCGTAAGAACATGTGGATTTCTGTGGTGGCATTTTGACCCAAGATTCAACAAGGACACTCCAATGACCTGTGGCAAAGATAGTAATTTATTACTAGGGAGGACTTCATCGTAAAGTAGGAAAGGGGAGTGAGAAATGAAATACGGGAACTAATGTTACAACACATGCATTTATGAGAAGAAACAACCCTACAAATGACAAAAAGATGAGATAATATTGCAAACTCAAAGTTTCTAAAATATCATCATCAAAGAGGCTACAAAATCCTTCTTCTTGTATTGATGCTTAAACGAAGTTTTACATAATGGAGAAATGGAGGAAATTGAGAAGGGGGAAATGGAATAAAATGGCTATCTCCTTTGTTCTCTCAAAGTACAATATACTCTTGAGTTTACAAGATCAATCACTTTGTAGACACCAAATTCGTGTCTTACAACCCCTTGTGACCCGCATCCCATTTCGCAACCTAACCTCATTACCTAAACCTTACACAATTATTTATTAATTACCTTGTAATTGATAAATCCCCATCACCTCACCTGCCACCTCATTTTGCCACCTCATCATGACCTAGCCCTAATCCTAAACTAACCTAATTAAGACCTAAAACTTGGTCTACACCTACACCCATGATGAAGGACCCCTTTCTCGCACCCAAAACCGACATTCTAGTCACTTGACCAAGCCCGCAACTAATCTCTCGGGAGAAAAGCAGGGAAGGTGGGCTATTTTACTAAAAATAGCCTACTTTTTCCTTACCGATGCCGGTTCCTACTCGACCGCCGTCAGTTACGTAACCGCCATCGGTTCCCTGTAAATGGTCTCCCAAAACCAAAAACAAAGGATCGGAATTTCATTTTGGATCGGAAAAAGGATTCTTTGAATCAAGAAAGAGCATCAGGAGCGATCAAGAGAACCCGGATCTTTACTTGACTGAGCAGAGACAAGTGAAGAGACAAGGAGAGTTAGCAGAAAGGAGAGCAAGCCAAGGACTCAGAATGGATATAAGAGCCCTGTGATACTCACCTGATTTGATCTCATCAGTGCCGACCATCCTACCTCAGTTCTGCCTTTGCCATCAGAGCTCTTGGACTGCAGCTCCGTCAATAACCAGAGTCCTTCCAAGACAAAAAGGAGTTCTTCGCAGTCGGCTGATCTTTCTCTACTGATACGCGCACACCATCTCGACATTCTACAGGTATTCCTCCTAACCCCAACCCTTATCTCTGTTTCTAAAAGGAATGAAACATTCCAAGTGAAACATTTTGGCACGCCTTAGGTGGGACCCATTTTGGGTTTCTTTCTTTCTTGCTTGCTTTCATATGTAGAGTATACTTGCTGTTTTCTTCTTCTTCTAAAGATATTCACAAGGTTTTATATTATTTTGATAAAAGAACTTGCTTTGTTTTTACATCTCGCATTAGTGAAAGTCATCTCTTTTGCTTCATTGAATATTATTTTCGATTTGGGTTTAAAACACGTGCATTGCATTCCTACTTGTTGTTTTTCAATTCTAGTGAACATAGATTAAGTAACAGAGTCGTACACGTGGGGGTGATATCCACGGTATTGACAGAAATTAATCTTACTTTCACTGCACAACACATACCGAATCACTTCACAATTAACACAACAAAGACAAACAACCCCCTTTTTCGTGGTATTCCTCCGCCCGATTGAGGTAACCTTATGAGCCAAAACAAACTTGACATTTCCCCTAAGTCTTTTGTTTAGGATTCTGACATCATTCTACGTCTAAAGGCATAAGCCCACAATAATTAAAATTAACCCTAGGGTTAATCTCTCTCGATTTGTGTGCATCTTGCTTGTTTTTAGTTCTGTTTTCTTTCTTTTACTCTGTCTTCTGTGATCAATAATTGGACAAGTATACTAAACGTTGTTAAAAATCAAATTAACAGCCTTTTATATCTTGTTAGCCCAGACTTCTTACACCGACATCGGTTACCTAACCGACGTCGGCTATAGTATAACCGACATCGGTTACTAGACCGATATCGGTTACTGTCTTTTCCAATTCCTGACAAACCAGCAACCTACCAATTTTACCAGTCTGAGTTTGTTTCTATTCCTGACAGATTGAAACCCTACTGTGAACTCCTGTCCATGGTTGTTATCACTTGAAAGCAAGCCGCCGCCATGGTTTCACATGCTTGCTCTGTTTCTTTGCCTGAATCACCCCCTTCACATTCTCGTGGGAATCTATGGATACCAGAGGTTCCTAAAATTCCTGTGGGAGATAAGGACTTTGCCAAGTTTCTGGATGCTAATTCTAGCACTGTACAATACTATTTGTCTCATACCCCTGACCGTACGCCTGATGGTTAGCTCCTTGTTGGTATGCCTATTAGTATAGCTGCTCATTTAGCTCCCACTCTGCCTGATAACACCGCCTTGCTTCCTGCATCTCTAGCCCCGTCTCCCAATCTGACGGCTTCAGAGGTTCATACGGCTCAGATTAGCTTTCCTTTGGTTAATCTCGGACCCCACATATCATTACCGCCGACTGCCCCTACCTCATCTCTCTTGCAGACTGCTCCGTTCATGACTTGCTCTCTGCCACCTATCCACACGAGCTTTCCTTCTCAAGCTCCGCCTACCTTTTCATTCCCATACACGTATCCAGTGACCTCAACATCCTATATGGGACATCCCTATTCGGTTGCCTCAACATATTCATCCTCCACACCTTATCAACACTTAACCCCTCCAGTGTCTAGCGGTGGTCCTTGGTCCAATTTGCCTCCGTTTACCACAACCACACCATCATCTCATCCAACTACTGATTTAATTAAACAAATGATGGAAAAAATGCAAAACACGGAGGCTTGCTTTCAGAAGTCGTAGCGCCTTGACATACGAGCAAGTTTTTCGGGAGCCCATTCACCCTTCTATCCCCCTTCATTCATATCCTCCTCAATGGGAGTTACCAAAATTTACCCGTTTTAACAAGAAAGAGGACTCTCAACAACACTTGCGATCATTTAGACATGCTTGTTATTTGAACGCTCATGATGATGCCTTGTTACTCCGTACCTTTCCCATGTCCTTATCTGGACCCGCCTTGAGTGGTACAAGTGCTTTAACCCAAAGACTCGATCTTCTCTTTTAACCAAACTAGCCCAATCTTTCTTGGATCATTTCTCCATTAACATTGCCAAAGTATCTATCACCGACCTCTATGCCATCCGACAATTTGAGGACGAATCTATCACATGATTTCATTGGACGATGGCGGGGCCTTATCAACCAACTTACGTATGCCTTGCCTCAAACCAAACTTATCGAACTATTTACGCGAGGGCTGCGCATGCTAAGCACATCTCCCCTACCCTCCAAATTCAAACTTTCCGTACATTCGACGAGGCCTTTACTTTGGCTCAAAACTAGAGATTCGAGCCTTAGAGGAAGAGAAATTGCGGTTGCATAACAAAAACCCCAATTTTCGAACTTGATTCCACCAACAAACCTAACACCACCAATACTCACCCATCGACCGCTTCGAAATCAAAGGGCCGTGCACACGGTGATGGTCAAATCCCAACCACCGTCTAATACCCCGCCAAAACCACTTATAAGTATAAAGCGAGAACCCATCAACTACACTCCTTGGGAGAAACATATGGTGTGATATTGGAAAAATTGCTCAAAGCAGGAGCCATTACCTTACCTCCTGTTAAACCTCATTCCGGGTTTGATTCCACTCGCGCCATACCTTCCTGGTACAAATAAAATGACTTTTGTAACTTCCACCGCGTGAAGGGACACAGTCATGAGAACTGCAAGATGTTGAAAAACATAGTGCAGGAAATGGTTGATGTGGGGGATATAGCCCTCGATAATCCTAACGCCCCTGCTAACCGAAATTTGAAAATATTCAACAAACCATTCCCGAATCATTCTTCTAACAGTAATCTAAATCAAGATATCTTAGCCGAGGAGAGTGTTCATGAGATCCATGCAGTCTTCGATTCCCAGCCAAAGACCTCTATCGAACAAATCCTCAATCAAGCCTCTTCACTAACGCAGGAAACCGAACCCCCTTCCTCGCCATCAAGACAAACTGAAATCCTTGCCATTCCTTTACCCATCAAGGAATTAGCTGCCCAGAGTTCCCTTCTCACAAATGAGCCTTCTTATACCACATCCTTGCAAGACTGTGAGCGGATGTTATCTAATTTATCTATTTCCCAGACGTCTCCTTCTACCATTTTTGTTGTGTCAAGAGGAAGGCTCGCCACTTCTTTCTCATCCTTAGATGAGAAACCTCTTGAACCGACATCACCATATTCTTTAAATATGACAGATCCTCTCAAACACGCCCTCCTACCTATTAGTCCTTCATCACCTAAATCTTTTCAACGACCAGTCGACCTCTTAACATCTATTGATACAGTGCCTCATCTACCCCCTGTATCACACCCACGATGTGACC
This sequence comes from Taxus wallichiana var. yunnanensis, assembly GCA_018340775.1. Taxonomy (NCBI): domain Eukaryota; kingdom Viridiplantae; phylum Streptophyta; class Pinopsida; order Cupressales; family Taxaceae; genus Taxus; species Taxus wallichiana. The sequence continues at coordinate 878,909,843 of CM031238.1, forward strand.
TGGAATCACAAACCATCTTTCTTCGTACAAAGTTCCTATTCACATGTGAGGAATTGTCATTCCACGAAGATAGACAGGTCCTATGGGACCGTTTGAGTACACCGTATTCTACTCAAATGCAAATGACCGATCTGAGGCCTCCACCATATACCCAAGTGTTTACGAATCTTAAAATGCCCATGTTCTCACCTTCACCCCCTCACCTCTGCCAAATGCCCCGTCCACTTCTATTAACTTAACCAAATCTTCTCCTACGCTTGGTACCTCACCCATACCTAGTCTAACACACCCACCTAAGCGACTTGATTTATCTAAAATAAAGCCGTCCACCCCATTAGGAGACAAACTCAATCTCCTCAACCTATGCCTCTATCACAACTAAAACCATCATCGTCACACCTACCTTCCATATTGGGACCCCATCCATCTACCTTACATCAATATATCATACCTCCCGCTTTCTTTAAAGCGACCTCGCCTTCTGCACCCATACGTAAAACCCAGGGGTATAGCAACACCGTCACCCCACGTAAAGCTGTCCACCTATCAACCACGAACAAATTCCATCATCAAAAGATTTGTTTTCGGTCGCTCCTATTTCCCCGTGGTTGTTTTCTGATACCACATCATCTGTGGCCTCATCATCCAATATAGCTTCTGCGCCAAAGAAACCACGTTTAGTGAAAAACACGTGTCAACACCCCTCGGCTAAACCACCACCCGTACGAACCAACCACGCCCAAACATTACCAAAACCCGCACAACCAATACCCTCATCCTCCTCCGATTTTGACCCACTCAAAGGATCTTACGCCAAAATCCTTGCTATGTTGGTAGAGAATGCGACCATTTCCCTACCCCCACTTAGACCTTATGACCCATCTAAACCTCGACCTATAGGTTATGATGAGTCTAAAATCTGCGCTTACCACCGCACACCAGGACATGACGTAGAGGGATGCAAAGCGTTGAAAGCCATACTTCGTCTGTCACCTCTCTCAGACAGAAAAGCTAAGAAAGACAACTTACGAAGAGAGAGACCTTTAGCTTCAATTCCCTCTCCTATACCACCTGTCCCCGCCTCACCAAGATCTATCATCATTACAGCCCCACCTCTCGAAAACCAAGACCTATCCCTACCATCTTCCTCCGCTCGTATTCATGAAATCAATATGATTAGTGTTGCTACTCAAGGCGTAAAAAACAATGGGAAAGCAAAAGAAAACACACCTGCGGCATCTCTTTCTCCGTCAAACATCCCGATTGCACCACCACCTAAAGTGGTCATTCGCAGACCCGCCTATCCCGTCTCTAATGGCATTGCCCACCGAACTATGATCAAACAGCTTCACCAATCGCCCATAAAAATGACACTATATGATCTCATTCAGACTTCTGAATCTCATCGACAAGCTCTCGTTGAGATCCTTCAAGGGATAGAGGTTTTACCTAACGAAACATTGCCTGTTACCTCTATTCTAACACCCAATCATGTTGCTTCACTCACTAAACAATCCATCTCCCCCACCACTACCGTCTCTGTACAGCAAGCCGCTGCTGTCAGTTTCTCCGAAGACGAAATTATCGACTTTGGTGCAGAAGATCCTGACCCTGCCCTTTTCATCTCAAACTACGTCCGGGACATTCGGTACGTCGTGTTATGATTGACAGGGCACCAAAATTAAACATCATCTCTTCAAAAGCCTTCCAACATATGAATATCCCTTCTAATTGCATGTGTGCCAATCCCATCATGTTGCGGTCATTCAATGATGCTATTACTTCTACTTTAGGCACCGTGATCCTTAACATTCATGTAGGACCACGTACTTTACCCGAACTCTTCTATGTCCTTGAGGGAGAGTTCCAATACAATATGTTGTTAGGCCATCCTTGGATCCGGGCTATGGGATGCGTTCCCTCCACCTTACATAGATGCATAAAATTTGAGTACGAGGGGAAGTCCTACACCGTAAAAGCTGATCCTCCCCGTTCAAAATTGCAATATGTTGTATCACCCTAATGATGTACTTGTACCACCAAGATACCCATTCATCCAACCCAGCCCATTTACTTCCAACACACCTACACTTTCAACCAATGAAACCACCGTTACAAATATTACTTCCTTTCCCATGAGATAACATCCCGACCTCCAACCTCTTAGTAGATGTTTTTCAACGCCTTACGCTAGGGGAGTATCGCCTATATAACATTAGTTCTTTCCCTACCCCATGCAGAGTACGGACAATTACATGCACATCCCACCTACGACCATCGCATGGGGAGGTAATCTCTTTCGGACCACCCCATTGCTGTACCAACCTAACGTATGGGGTGTTGATGCATCTTCCATTACCCCCGAACCTCCTCTTGGTGTGGTTCCCTTCCAATCCGATTTTCAATATTTGACAAATCGTCGTTTCGCCCTCACCTTCTTGACTCGCTGTGCTTGGAAAGGCTTTGGTTTTGGTCTTTACGAACAAGGCCGACATACACTCATTCCCGTGACTACACGCAAACATAATGATCGCAGGTGGTCTCGGTTTTCTGAAACACCTACACGGAGACCCTCGTGTCACCGTATCCTGGAAGAAGACGCACGTCACCCCTACCAAACCATCATCACCCACTTTGCCATCATCGCCTACGAATCGATGGACCACTGAATCTATCCCTCCTAACTTTTTTTTCATAAATGCTATCTTCATAGGTCCTATCACTTATCAACGTGATAATGAGGACCCATCTTCTCTCGCCCTTTCGTATCCAGACATGATCGAAGAGGATTCACCTTCGATTAATGTTGTTGAGTGCCAGGATGACGACTCCATCCTCACTTACCTTGGGGCGGACGACTCCTATATTCAACACGCCTTACCATCTGAAACTCAAACCATGTTGAATGAGTCGACTATAGAAATCAACATCCACACAGAGGAGGATCCTCACATTGTGAAGATCGGACAATCCCTTAACACATCAGAACAAGCCGCCTTTACTACCTTTCTCCGTACCCGCAACCAAGCTTTCGCTTGGTCCTACGCTGACATGCCAGGAATTGATCCTACCATTTCCGTCCATAACATCACCCTAAACCCCGATTCCAAACCAGCTTAAACAAAAGCGTGGAAAATGGATCCACGCATTTCCCTCTTGGTCAAAGAAGAGCTTCAACGACTTCTTTTCTCGCTTCCTTCATCTTGCCTATTGACTATCCTCAATGGATTTCTAACATCGTACCTGTCACTAAAGCGACGGGGGGACTTCGGATATGCATGGATTTCTGGGATCTTAACCTCGCTTGCACTAAGGATGACTTCCCCTGCCTAGCATTGACCAACTTGTAGATCTCACCGCAGCCATGAGATGCTCTCTCTCATGGATGGTTTCTTGGGATATAACCAAATTTTGGTTGCCCCACCCGATCAACATAAAACCGCTTTCATAACTCCTTGGGGAACCTTCAGTTATCGTGTCATGCCGTTTGGCCTTAAGAATCTTTAGTCTACTCTATCGGCCGGCTATGACTTACATTTTTCATGACATTATGCACACTATCCTTGAGGATTATGTCGATGATCTTCTTGGCAAGTCTAAACATCGCAGTGAACATCTCGATGTTTTAACCATTATTTTCGATCGCTGTTGCAATATTCTGTCCGGCTTCAACCAAAGAAATGTGTCTTTGGTGTTCTTTCGGGAAAACTTCTTGGCTTTATCGTCTCTTTGCGTGGCATTGAGGTCAATCCATCTAAAGTAAAAGCTATCCTAGAAATGCCCCCACCCAAAAACCTCAAACAATTGCGTAGTTTGCAGGGTAAACTTCAATCCATCCGGCGTTTTATCTCTCAACTCTCGGATCGATGTCACCCCTTCCATCACCTTCTTAAAAAAGACATTGCCTTTCAATGGAGTGAAGAGTGTCACCAAGCCTTTGAAGCTCTCAAATCCTATCTCTTGCAGCCACCCGTGCTTATCCCACCCCAGGACGACCGCCCTTTCTACCTTTATCTTTCCGCCACTGACCATGCTATAGGAGCTATGCTCGCACATCGGGACTCGGCACGTCGAGAACAGGCCGTTTATTATATAAGTCGTACCCTCGTGGATTACGAGACTAGGTATACACATGTAGAAAAATTGTGCCTAGCCCTATCATTCGTAGCCACCAAACTCCGACATTACCTCCTGAATCACAAAACTTTTGTCATCACCAACACGGACCCCATTCATTATATGTACGCCAAACCACATCTAAACCAACGCATCGCTTGATGGCTTATGCTCCTCGCCGACCTCAACCTTGAGTTTGTACAATGAAGTCAATCAAAGGAAAACTCTTGCAGACCAACTTGCGAGGCCCCTTTACCCGGGAACAATTTACCAATTTTACATTCCCCGAAAAACTCATCGCCACTCTTTTCACTCATGGAGGGGTCGTATCCAATGACCCTCTTCTTCGATGGATCCAAATTCCAGCCATAGCCGAGGAGACGGCGTTTTCCTCATTCCTCTCGACGCCGAGCCTATGCCTCTCTCATTCCGGCTCGATTTCCCTTGCACTAATAATACAATGAATACGAGGCCCTTGTTCTGGTCTCCAAGTTGCGTTACACTTAGGTATCAAATCTATCAATATTTTTGGCGACTCTCAATTGGTAGTCAATCAAGTTATGAGCACCTACCAATGTAAAAATGAGGAACTTCAAAAGTACAAACACTACGTGGATTCACTTCTAGCCTTATTTACTCACTATTCTATCCAAACTATTCCCGCTTCACTAACAAATTTGCGGATACTATGGCTTGCTTAGCCTCGCAAATTCCAAATTCATCAATTGACTCTGAATTATTCGCTTGGTCCAACAACTTTTTCACCATCCTATTCAACACCGGTAGTTTGTATGATAAATAATGTGTCTACTAATTCACAGGATACCCGTACCACCAATTTCACGACTACCTTACAATCTCTGTTCTCCCACTGACCTTACTAGTAACGTGCAAACGTGCTTTTCTTAAAAGTGTTTCTCGTTATGTTGTCATGGGGGGACTCCTCTATAAACGTGGCTTTGATGGCATCCTCCTTCATTGCCTAACGGCGCGGAGGTCACCTATACCATCCAACAAGTCCATGATGGGATTTGTGGTGGAAATTTTAGTGGCCTTGCCGTGGCTAAACGAATCCTTCGCCTAGGTTATTATTGGCCTACTCTCAATAACGACTGCTACGAATATGTTAAGCGTTGTGTTATGTGTCAACAACACGCCAACCTTCAACATACTCCTAGCCACCCCCTACAGTCGCCCGAGATCTTTGGCCTTTCTCACAATGGGGTTTAGACCTTATTGGTGAGATTCACCCGTCCTCTTCGCAACATCACCGTTGGATAATCACAAATGACCGAATATTACACGAAATGGGTGGAGGCCATTCCACTCGTTTCAATCAAAAAGAAAAAATTGTTGAATTCATTAACCATCACATTATCCTGTCGTTTTGGTATTCCTCATCGCCTAATAATGATAATGGTAAATATTTTAAAAACAAGTTGTTACAAGATCTTTGTGACAACTTTGGTATTAAACTTAGTTTCTCATCGCCTTACTATCCGTAGGCCAATGGTCAGGCTGAATTTTCTAATAAAACCCTAACCAAAATCCTCATGAAAGTTGTCAATGAATCCGGAAGAAATTGGCACGATCACATTCCCTTTGCCCTTTGGGCTTATCGTACTAGCATTCGTACCTCCACTAATGCCACCCTTTTCTTTGGTATATGGTACCGAGGCTGTCCTGCCTCTCGAAGTACAAATACCCTCCCTTAGAATATCTCTTCAGGATATTCTCACCAACGATGATTTCCGCCAAGAGCGGTTAGCCCAATTGGAGCTTCTTGACGAGCGTCGTCTTACAGCTCTTGATCACCTCCAAATCTATCAAAAACGTATCAAGTGTGCTTATGATAAGTGACTTCATGAGCGTACCTTTAAGGTTGGTGATCTTGTCCTCAAAGAGAATCAACATGTAACCAAACTAGAAAAGAGCAAACGTGGAAAATTTGCTCCTAATTGGATTGGGCCTTATATAATCACTCACACTTATGGATCAGGCACTTATCGTTTAGCTTCGCTTAATGGTAAACCTGAGCCTGAACCCCTTAATGCCTTGCATCTTTGACCATTCTACTGTTGAATTTAGTGTTATATCACTTCTTATCTACCTACCGCTCGTCCCTTGAGCTCATTTACCGCTACATACATTTTGTTTCCTACATCTCCAAATAAAATCAAGCTCACTTCTCACCTCCCCTCAAACGATGCCTTCCCCTTTTTAGTCTAGTCCATGACTTCAAAGTATTAAAATACCACCTTCTTATGGGATTTTCTTGAGTCAAACTTCCTACCAAACTAGATGCTTCACGCCAAAAGAACATCTAGCTATCTAAATTATATATAGACTGTTCCCTCGAAGGACAGCTATATGCCAAATTATTGTTGCTATTCTATATAGACTGCTCCCCCGAAGGACAGCTATGCACTAAAATCATCTCTGCTACTATAAATAGACTGCTCCCTCGAAGGATAGCTATACACAGTCAGCCTTTATCAGAAGCTTCTCGCATGGATCAGCTTTGTGAAGACCTCAAGAATAGTACAATCAATATCCCTTGTAGACTTCCCACATCAATCAGTCTATATTCAGTCAAATAAAATCCTCATTCAAAAGAACTTTTTGGGTCATGGACTTGTCTATTTAGGGTAGGTTCTCTTTCGTCAGAACACTCACTTTGTAACAAGTTCTCTGTACCTCAGCTATATCATCCACCTCACCTCACCATTTGTTTCAACTCAAGGGACGTGACGTACACCTGATATGTTGTGATCATACAACTCTTTTCACCTATTGACTTCTCGTCTATGCACCGGTACCTAGGGCTTCAAGTTCATTCTATGTTGTGTGGTTTGTTTTGCTCTGTTCACTGCTGCGAGCACTCTTTCCTCTTTGCCTCGCATCTAGGATTGTGTGTTGATCTTAATCGGGACATGATTCCCTACCACTTGGGTAGGCTAACTTTCGCTTCCTTATACCTTTTACAACATCACCAATTCATTACCAACACCATCAACCTTACCTTACCAATATTAATATCAATATTTTTACCAACCAACCAATTGCCTAAACCGTACTGCCAAATTATCAATTCACCTCTCCCCGATCCTAAGGGAGAACTACATCGATCCGAGGCCCCTCCTTGCTTTGTGCAATGGGCTATGTAGGCAAGACACTTCGTGAGACATGGGGTCTCCCAAGGTTAGCTCAACCATCCCCTACCATAACCTATCATGTGTGGTAAATATAAATATTTTTGTGTATTTCTATTTCATCACATTCCTCTTTATCATTTTTTCAAAACACCGAAAATCAAAACACAAACATGATTACCTATATCCTTAACAGGAGAAACCACTTCATATTATTGTCCGCGCAGCTTTACAACACAAGCTACACGACAATAAGGGGCTAATGTAGACACCAAATTCGTGTCTTACGACCCCTTGTGACCCGCATCCCATTTCGCAACCTAACCTCATTACCTAAACCTTACACAATTATTTATTAATTACCTTGTAATTGATAAATCCTGCCACCTCATTTTGCCACCTCATTTTGCCACCTCATCATGACCTAGCCCTAATCCTAAACTAACCTAATTAAGACCTAAAACTTGGTCTAAACCTACACCCATGATGAAGGACCCCTTTCTTGCAACCAAAACCGACATTCTAGTCACTTGACCAAGCCCGCAACTAATCTCTCGGGAGAAAAGCAGGGAAGGTGGGCTATTTTACTAAAAATAGCCTACTTTTTCCTTACCGATGCCGGTTCCTACTCGACCGCCGTCGGTTACGTAACCGCCATCGGTTCCCTGTAAATGGTCTCCCAAAACCAAAAACAAAGGATCGGAATTTCATTTTGGATCGAAGAAAAGGATTCTTTGAATCAAGAAAGAACATCGGGAGCGATCAAGAGAACCCTGGATCTTTACTTGACCGAGCGAGAGACAAGTGAAGAGACAAGGAGAGTTAGCAGAAGAAAGGAGAGCAAGCCAAGGGCCGCAATCGATACTAGAGCCCTGTGATACTCAGCTGATTTGATCTGCTGTGTGCCAGACCATCCTACCTCAGTTCTGCCTTTGCCATCAGAGCTCTTGGACCTGCAGCTCCGTCAATAACCATTAGTCCTTCCAAGACAAAAAGAGTTCTTCACAAGTCAACCCATCTTTCTCTATGGTACGCGCACACCATCTCGACATTCTACTGTATTCCTCCTAACCCCAACCCTTATACTGTTTCTAAAAGGAATGAAACATTCCAAGTGAAACAATCACCAACCCTTTGAAATGGGAATGGTGTTACAATTTATAGAATGAGAGGTGACTTATCGTCTTCCTCATGACCCTCCATATGCCTTATTCCTAACTTTAGACTATTCATATTCCTACAAAATATTTAAGTCCCTTTTATAAAATCAAGGTGACTTAATTTACATTATGTTTCTAAAGTCACTTTTAAGTGACTTAAAGGAATATCAAAAAGTGCAAACCCCAATGAAGAATTAGAACATTTGAAAGTGAGAGAAAGTTGGGGGGAAGAGGAGAGAGAAAGAGGGAGAGAAGAAGAAGAGGAGACATCATTCCTGATGAAGTTTGTTGATCCTCGTCGATGGAAAGTACCAAATATAGTGAAACTATGAATCTTTGAACTCCTTGCACACTATGAAAATCCTTCCAATTATCTCACGAACACTCGCCAAGTTAAATGAACTAAGATGAATCTCAAATGCCCTGTGAAAAATGACTAGAATGATCCTGAACAATGATGTCCCCCTAAATTATCCCTATACGTCCCATTGTGCCAAAACTACTCTTTCAGTGTGACTTTCTATTTTTAGCAAGTGTCTATGGGACCACTTACTATTTTTAGTAAGTGTCAAAATGTTCGTTTCGATCAATTATCAACTTCTTTACACCTCCAATGTCTCTGCCTCCTTCATAGGTTATTTTGTTGTATTGACTTTCCCGAAATAGCAATCCATATGTGAAAGACATGCTATTTCTAGAAAGTGGGATTTTGAGGTCATATTGACATGAAACGAAGTTTTTGATATGTTTTTTTGCCCAATATCGACCCTCTAAAATTTTATCTCTACCCAGTCAATCGTCTAGGAGAGTTTAAACTTTCAAATTTCAAACTGGCAAAGTGCTTCTAGACGGCAGACCATTAATGGACCAAAAATTTCAAGTCTGGTTTTCTCTCTTTTTGCAACGAAATAAATTTTGTTGCGATATTTTTCTTTTAATGATTCACGTGCAATTCTACTTCATTTCACCCAATGGTTTGACAGGAAATTGGATTTTTTGTTCGTTGAGCCAGAAGTGGGATTTCTTCACTGTGGATGCTCTGTTGCACGAGGGGAGAGTTTGAAGGTGTCTTCTTGATGGACTTTGGTAGAGGAATGAATAGAAACATATAGATTTTTCTTTTTTGTATCCATTTGGGATATTTCTTCAATTTTTGTTTCATGGCCATGGAGTTTTCTATGTGCTTCTCCTTCTTTGTTTTGTTCTTCTCCTTCTGTGTTTGCTCCAATTTTCCTTTAGGACATGAGTGATTTCATGGAGTGAAGGGAAGTACCTCTATGTCAGGTCTAGTTTGAGGTTCAAAAATGTAGGAATGATGGTGAGGATTTACAGAGGAGGAGATGGAGATGTCTGTGCACACGGATGTTAGAAGCAGCAAGAAGCAACGAGAAGCAACAAGAAGCAACCAACAGTTAGAAAAAATTTCAAATTTTTGAGTTGGATTTGGGTGCAATTTTTTTCCCTGATTTCCTTGACCTTAGGGACATGAGGGACATAAATTTCCATAATGATCAAGATGGAGACACGTGGCGATGTCGACGATAGGGAATGAGTGCTCCAAAATCAGCTTTAAAGCACCGAGGAGCTGGAAACTGGTCATATGGATGACCAAAATACTCTGCTAGAGAGATGGGTGCATTTTTCCATGTTTTTACCCCTCACCTTAGGGACATGAGGGAAATCAGTTTCCACGGTAGTCCTTAAACTGACACGTGGCACTTGATCCGACTACAGGAATGGATACTCCAAAAATGCACCTAGGGGCTGAAAGTCGATCATGTGGGTGACCAAAAGACTCCCCATCAGGTTTGGGTAAATTTTTCCATGCTTGATGATCCTGATCTTAGGGACATGAGGGAAATAATTTTCCACCGTGGACTGGAGCTGACACGTGGCATTTGATCGGCGGCGGCAGAAATGGATGCTCCAAAAATGCACTTGGGGGTTGAATTGTCAAGTCTTGAGGTCACATGAGGGTCCCAGAGGTCACATGGGGGCTGGGTACATTTTTCAAGGGTTGGTGTACCTGACCTTAGGGACTTTGGGGACATGAAATCCTACCAGATCCTAGTGCTGACACGTGTCCTCCCAAAAAATTGACTAAGTCTTGAACTGCCTTTGAGAGGGTAACTTGGAATGATGATAACTTGATCTCCCAATGGAATTTATTGGTGAAATTTTATATGATACTAACTAGAAATGTAATTTTTAATCCAATGGTAGGGGTATAATGTCTTGATCAATCCATCTGATCCCGAGAAATCATATTTGTGATTTGAGACTCCACTTGTGCCTGATAAAAACTTCCTACAAATCCTATGCGCTAAGGTGTTGTGAAAAATATTATTTCACCATCATGTAGGTATTAGAATCGCCTTTCCAGAGATTTTGTTTCTACTTCTAACTCCATCTAGAGCTCCCGTAATCTTCTTTTGAAGCCCAATGAGGTTGTTTTCAACATGTGTACGCTCTAGGCTTGTGAACCTGTTTTTATTCGATTTGCTCCAAGTCTTTCAAAACTTCTCCAAACCTTCCAAAATAATTTCCATGATGTTTTAATGTCTTAAATTCATATCCATGTTAAATTTTTCCCTTCTGTTTCGCTCCAGGGGGTTGATCTAGTCCTAAGAAGGCCAACGATAGCTCTTCCCAATACACGCTTAAGATAACATCTTTTCATAACTTTCTAAAATCAGTGGGGATTAAATTGAATTTCTTAAATCACCTAGGGAACCAATTTGACATAAAATAGGGGTGACAAAGCCAAACCGACGGATTTGACCCGAGGCATCTTGAAATGATAGGTCTTGAAAAATTTTACACTAGGGTATAGTTTTCATGCTTAGAAATTGTTAATTTCCCTATTGTACATTTGCATGACAACATCTGGCTCTAGATTGGGGACATGGAATGGATTGAGCATAGAGAAGACATGAAATGGGAATCTAGAATCTCAATTTTATACCATATAGTTCATTGACCAAAGGCCTTATCCATTGGGCCTTGCGGAGTCATGTACAACTTATAACAAGAGAGAAAGAGAAGAAGGAAAGACACACACACACACACAAAAGGAAATGACACACACAACAGAAGGAAACACATGAAAATAAAGGGAAAAACACCTAAGCAATCACCTATGGTATACAAGGCGGGGAAAACCCACTTTCACCGAAGCGTTTTCATTTCTCAAAATTTACCCCTAAGAGGCAACACCAAATGATGATGTTCTATGAAGGCTTGATCCGTAGATCCAAAGTAGCCTCCTCTCCTCGGCCCATATTTATTAAAGGCGGATTTCACAATTATCTATGTACTTGGTATGAGTGAGTCTACATGAGCTTCTTTATGCTCAAGCCTTCGCTTAGAAATTTCATTTCCTTCATCCTCTTTGAAATCGGTTTCATAGTGTCAATTGTCTTCCTTGTTTATCTCGTATCGTTGATTCTCCATGGAGGCTCTCATCACTTCCCCAAAGATTATTTTCATTCAAACTTCTTGAATATTTTGGATTCATTTCTTTCCCAGGTCTATGCTCATTGACCTCTTTTCCATGAGAAACCTCAAACTTATCCTTTTCCTTTACTCCACTGTGAGGTTCTTGAGTATTGATGGAAGGATTGGACACGGCCTCATAATTTTCTTGTATGTCCATGACATGAGTTAAGAGATCAAGAATCAACTCGGGGTCCTCTGCAACTTCTACTACATCCAATATTTCTTACACAAAGATCTCCTTTGTTACTTCTTACAACTCAATGCAACTATCTAGAGGGATTACTTCATTATCTTGGGAATCACCACATTTTATCAATCCTTCATCAAGAGGAGCCTCAGCTTCAAAGGCCTCATAATTCCTTGCTTCAAATTCTTCAACATGGAAAAGTCTTCTTCTTCAAATGGGAAAGAAAATATCTCCATTTCATCATTATATCCACCAACCATTTGCTCGAGTGGGATGTCATATTTCTCATCTAGATTTTTTTCAACATAGCCTATCTTCACATTGGTTGAGGTTTCCAATTCAACTTCACGTTTTTTTTTTATATGCATGGCTTGCATTAAAATTTCAAGACTGATCTCGGGGTCTTCTGCTTTCTTTTGCGGCTCTAAGAAGTTCTTGTCTTGACATTTCTTTCAAACCTTTCATAGGCTCATCACAAGCTGATTTTTCTCTCCATAAATGGCTTGACCGAGATCATCCTCATCCCCAAATGGGAACTACAATAACTCCTCATCTTGGATAAGCATATGAGCTGATTTTTCTTCTTGAAAATCATCATAAACCATTTCTTCTTCTTCATGGTTTGCATCATCTGGAAATAAAGGGTTGTCCTCTTGTAACTCAAATCTCCTTAGTGCTTCTTCAAAGTAAAAATCTCTCTAGTAAGGCATGTTTGGAACTATCAAGATGGGAATATCCTCTTCCTCCTTAGTTGTCAAAAAGTGATTCATCCGCCTACCATCCCACGGTGTAAAATTTTAGCTTATGGGCTTTTGGACTTTTGTACCGTGTATCTCATATTCTTCTCGGGAAGAAATTTCTCCATGTATCCCTTCACTGGTATGGTTGCAGAAGACCAATTCATTTGAATTTTCCCTCCCAAGTCTCGGTAGAAATTTCCGCTCAAAACATTCGAATGAGGTTGGGACGTCTACTACCAAAATCATCATTTGAAATTTTTTTGTCTGGAAATATGGGGAGAGCCACCTATGCATCTTTGACCTTCCCTACAAGTGAGACATATTTTTATTCCAAAGAGTAACAAGATCTGATAGGTAGAGTCATGGTAAGTTTGAGAGCCTTGATGACCTTCAAATGCATCACATTGTGCGAGGCAATAGAATATATTATGTAATTTTTATTACATATTCTCCAATAATAAGGAGACGTAGAAAGGTTCAAATTTATCGAGTCTTTGATGCACTTAGAGAAAGCATGTTCTATGAGGGAGGTGTAGGTGAGTTTGGCGAATGCCTTTGGAACTAGAAGCTACAACATTGGGTGTTAGACTAGCACTCTGATATGTCAAACAAACCTCTCAAATTGTTCTGATGAGTCCACAAATATTCGGGCCAGAATCTGTGCTTTGGATTTGTTTGCATATTCTATGCGGTCAAAGGAGCATATGTGTACAAGGGGGCTGAAGGGACCTTTTGGATTTATGACAGGGTTTGGAAGTAGGAGTATATTTTTGGGGAATAGAGGATATTTTGAAAGGTACACCGGGAGCTTTCAAAGTACTAGATTTTACATTACAGAGATTTGGATTTAGACTTGGAAGAGACATCGGAAGATTTAATTGGGAATTCCGAGTCTTCTTACTTGCTACATGGTCAAGCTCCAACAATGCATACTTCATGGAAGATGCAAGTGGGGATCCTTGACTGATTATTTTATTTTGGAGTCACCGTAGGAGGATCATCAACCTTCTTTTCTTTTGCAAGTAATGGAGGGAGATGCTCTTTTCTCATACCGAAAATGAATGAATACCGAAATGAGAAATGTGCATCTAGTTTAGTACACCTTCCATGTGTTACACTTGGATATTTTACGGTGGTCCCACTCACCGGTGAATGGGTCAAGGGGGTTTGGGGGTGAAGCCCCCATGGGGGCTCAAGGGAAAGCCCCGAAGTAAATTTTCATGGGTGGTTTATTAACCCATGGGTAATGGGTAACCATTATGGGCTATTTTTGGGCCCATGGTTTTTTGGTACCCATTGTTTTGTAAAACCACCTCTTCGGCTACCTATTGATGTACTTATAAATAGATGGACATAAAATAGGATTTATATGAGTGTGTTTTGTGAAGGTGAATAGTGTGTGTGAATTCAAGTGTGAATTCGGGAGGGTTTGTTGAGCGCAGCTCCAAACAAGATCTAATTATTGTAATTGTGAAGACTGTTGGCTTGTAATAAAATCTGAGCAAGTGTTCTTAGTGGATGTAGCCCACATTGGGTGAACCATGTTAAATATTGTCTTCGTGTTGTGCATATTTCATTTCTATAATTCTATTCATACTTCTTATTATTGCGATTCTAAGGAATTATTCTGCATTAGATATTATTAATTCCTAACAATTGGTATCAGAGCTTGGTTTGGTTTGCTGAAGTGTTGAATCGCATAGGGAAAGTTTTTAGCTTGAGTGGGAGCTATGGAAGATGATGGAAGATCTAGGGTTGATAAATTCAATGGGAAAATTTTTCTTTGGAAGATGCAGATGGAAGATTACCTTTATCAGAAGGATCTTTATACTCCGTTGTCTAGAAGGTGAACAAACCCTCGAGCATGATAGATGTGGAATGGGATTTTCTTGGATAGGAAGGCACTTGGGACAATCCAACTGTGTCTTGCATCTTTGGTATTATTTAATGTTTCAAAGGAAAAGACTACAAAAGATCTAATGGATGCATTAGGGAAGTTGTATGAAAAACCCTCTGCCTCTAACAAGATATTTTTAATGAAAAAGTTGTTTAATATGAAGATGTCTGAGAATAGTTCAATAGTAGATCATTTAAATGATTTCAATATGGTTGTGAATATGCTAGCTTTGGTTATAATAGAATTTGATGAAGAAGTTAGGGCTTTATTAATTATGTGCTCTTTACCTGAAAGTTGGAATAGCCTGGTAATGGCGGTAAGCAACTCGGTTCCAGCTAACTCAAAGTTGAAGTTTGAGGATGTTGTAGGGGTGATTCTAAGTGAGGAAATGTGAAGAAAAAGCTCAGGGAATCTTCTACTTCAGGAATGCTTTGACAGTGGAAACTAGAGGGAGATAGAAGAATAGAGGAAACCGTGGAAAATCGAAAGATCGGGCAAGGTCAAAATCCAAGAGCAAGATTGTATGTTGGAATTGTGGAAAGTCTGGCACATGAAAAAGGGACTTGTTGGGAGCTTTGGATAAGAAGAAACAACATGAAGAAAATAAGGAGGCAAATGTGGCATCGGGTAATGTATGCCAGGATGCTTTGATTCTTTCTTTGCATAATATTACTGAATCTTGGGTTTTAGATTCAGGGGCTTCTTTTCATGCTACTCCACATAGGCATTATTTTGTTGATTATGTTGAGGGATTTTGGGCATGTTTTTCTTGGTGATGATGAGCCTTGCAGTATAGTTGGAAAAGGTTCTGTTTAGGTTAAGATGCAGAATGGGAATACATGGCTATTGAAGGATGTCAGACATGTGCCTACATTAAGGAGAAATTTGATATCGGTGGGGCAATTGGGAAGTGATGGTTGTACTGTGATATTTACAGCTGACTCTTGGAAGGTTACCAAGGGTGCTCTTGTGGTGGCAAGAGGTAAGAAGGTTGGAACCTTGTATTTATCCATTGATAGTACTAATGATTGTAATCTTGTGGCTTCAGATGCAGATACAACATTATGGCACTATAGGCTCGGTCATATGAGCCATAAGGGCATGGACATCATAAAGAAGAATTTTCCTGGATATACAGAAATAGGTTTGGATTTATGTGAGAACTGCATATATGGGAAACAGAAGTGAGTAAGGTTTCTCAAGGTTGGACCTATGAAGAAAGAGAGTAAGTTAGAGCTGGTACATTCTGATGTGTGGGGCCGGCTCAGGTATCATCTCTTGGGGTTCAAGTTATTATGTTACTTTTATTGATGATGCAACAAGGAAAGTTTGGGTTTATTGTATTAGAAACAAATCTGATGTATTTGATACTTTTGTTAAATGGAAAGCCTTGGTAGAGAATGAAACAAGTCTTAAGTTAAAATGTCTCAGGTCAGATAATGGAGGGGAGTATTGCAGCAATGAATTTGATGATTATTGTTCTAAGAATGGAATCTGAGAAAAATATGGTTCCAGGAACCCCGTAGTAGAATGGGGTGTCAAAAAGGATGAACAAAACAATAATGGAATGTGATTTAGGAGCATGAGGATACATGCAGGACTGCCTCTTTATTTTTGGGTAGAAGCGGTGAGCACAAGTTGTGTACTTGATAAATAGAGGACCCTCAAGTGCCTTGGATGGAGGCATACCTGAGGAGGCTTGGTACGGTAAGAAAGTCGATTACTCATTTCTTAGAGTCTTTGGATGTGAGGTGTTTGTTCATATTGACAAGGATGATAGGACCAAGCTAGAGGCTAAATCAGAAAAATGCACTTTTATTGGTTATGGTGGTGATGACTTTGGATTTAAATGTTGGAGTATTAAGGACAAGAAAATCATTCGGTCTAGGGATGTGGTCTTTAATGAGAAAGTCATGTATAAGCAATAGTTGTAGGAAAATAGGGAAGAATCCAAGAAAGAATATGCAGTGGTAGAGGATCTTCCGGATGGGATAGTGACCCATGAATCAGTTCAGGAACCTACTCAACAGGAACCCCAAACTCCTACAGTGAGGAGGTCTTCTAGGGTAAGAAAAGAACCTGAACATTTTTCTCCTTCTCTTTATTATTTATTACTCACTGATAGTGGAGAGCCAGAGAGATTTGATGAAGCAATGCAGGTAGATGCCAGTAAGAAGTGGGAGCAAGCCATGGATGAGGAGCATAAGTCTCTCATGGAGAACCAGACTTGGGATTTGGTGAAGCTACCGAAAGGCAAAAGAGCATTACAGAACAAGTGGGTGTACAGAGTTAAAGATGAAGAAGAGGAAAGAAAGATATAAGGCCGGTTGGTGGTAAGGGGTTTGCACAGAAACAAGGTATAGATTTTGATGAGATTTTTTCTCCTGTAGTAAAAATGACTTCTATCAAAACTGTTCTTGGAATAGTGGCAGCAGAAGACTTGCACTTAGAATAGTTAGATGTAAAGACTGCATTTCTCCATGGTGATTTGGAGGAGGAGCTATATATGCAGCAGCCAGAAGGATATGAAGTCAAAGGTAAAGAGGAGATGGTGTGCAAACTGAAAGAAGAGCTTGTATGGCATGAAACAAGCTCCACGTCAATGGTATAAGAAGTTTGATAGCTTCGTGATGGAGCACGAGGTTATATTAGATGTCATTACGACCATTGCGTGTATACTGAAAAAAATTTGAGGATGGAAGTTATATTATCCTATGTTTGTATGTTGATGACATGTTGGTTGCAGGTAAAAACATGTAGGAAATAAAAGTACTCAAGAAACAACTAAGTGAATCCTTTGATATGAAGGATTTGGGGGTAGCCAGACAAATCCTTGGTATGAGGATAACTCGGGATAGGAAGGAATGGAAGATGACTTTATCTCAAGAAGAGTACATTAAGAAGGTATTGGATAGGTTTAACATGCGGATGCTTAAACCGGTTGGGACTCCTTTGGCAGGCCATTTTAAGTTATCAAAGGAGCAGTGTCCCAAGACAGAGTAGGAAAGAAACCAGATGTCCAAGGTACCTTACTCATTAGTGGTTGGCAGTTTGATGTATGCTATGGTGTGCACTAGGCCTGATATTTCCCATGCAGTGGGAGCTGTGAGTAGATTTATGAGTGATCTAGGTAAAGAGCATTGACAAGCAGTAAAGTGGATCCTTTGGTATTTGAGAGGGACCATGGGGATAGTTTTGTGCTACAGTGGATCAGACACCACTTTACGTGGTTATGTAGATTCAAACATGGCTAGAGATGTAGACAGCAGGAGGAGCACGACATGTTATATTTACATTATAGGTGGGACAACAGTGAGCTAGATTTCACGACTACAGAAGTTGGTGGCTTTATCAACCACGGAGGCTGAGTATGTTGCTGCCACAGAGGCAAGCAAAGAGATGATTTGGTTACAACAATTGCTTGAGGAGTTGGGGCATAAGCAAGGGAGGAATGTAAGCTTGCATATAGTGATAGTCAGTGCTATACACCTAGCTAAGAACTCTACTTTCCACTCTAGGATGAAGCATATATAGTTGAGATATCACTTCATCAGGACAACTTTGGAGGAAGATAAGTTGAAGTTGGAGAAGATTCATACCAGTCAGAATCCTGTAGACATGATGACCAAGGTGGTCACAAGGGATAAACTAAAGCTATGTTCAGCTTTGGTTGGCCTTCGTAGATGACAATGAAGGGTTGAGAAGCTTGCTCAGTGGAAATCAGTCTCCAAGTGGGAGATTGTTATGTTTGTGGAGCCTATTTTCATGTTAGAGTTTGGTACACCTTCCATGTGTTACACTCGGATATTTTTACAGCGGTCCGCTCGCCGGTGAGTGGGTCAAGGGGGTTCGGGGGTGAAGCCCCCGAAGAAAATTTTCATGGGTGGTTTATTAACCCATGGGTAATGGGTAACCGTTATGGGCTGTTTTTGGGCCCATGGTTTTTTCGGTACCCATTGTTTTGTAAAACCACCTCTTCGGCTACCTATTGATGTACTTATAAATAGATGGACATATAATAGGATTTATATGAGTGTGTTTTTGTGAAGGTGAATAGTGTGTGTGAATTCAAGTTTTGAATCGGGAATTTGGGAGGGTTTGTTGGCGCATAGCTCAAACAAGATCTATTATTTTTCTTATTGTATTTGAAGATTCTGTGTCCTAACAAATCCTCTTCATTTTCCTTACTCCTACAACTTGCTTGTAATAAAATCTTGAGCAAGTGTTCTTGGTGGATGTAGCCCACATTGGGTGAACCACGTTAAATATTGTCTTCGTGTTGTGCATTTTATTTCATTTCGCAATAATTACTATTCATACTTCTTAGATGGTGAATCCTCTTTAGGTATCCTTTGAAGAAACCGCTCAAACGAGCCATGAAGTCTCTCATGGTTTCATTTTCTCCTTTCTTCATTTGAGCCAATCGCATCAGGACATCCCGATAGTCTTCTGATTTAAATCTCTCTGTGAAGGCATCCTTGATGTCATTCCAACCCATGATGGACCGGGAAGGCAGGAGGTAAAACCATTCTACTATTTTTCTTGGAGGGACTCTACGAAAAATCTCACAACAAAGTCTTCATGTTGGACACCAATAATTCCACATGATGTTGTGAAAGCAATGATGTGTTCTTCAGGATGTTGTGCGTTGTCACCTTTGAAATTTGGAAAGTTCTTACGGGAACCTACTGGTAGGTCATGAAGAGGGGGTTCAAGGCCTGTATTCCTTCCCCATGGAATAATGGGTTGAGGTATTTCTACTTCATCTACCATCGTTGTTTTTATTTCATATTTTACTTCAACCAATTCTTCTTCAAATTATAGCATTGGAAAAATCTATAATAACAATATGAAAAGACACCATAGAATGTGAAAATTCACATGCAGAAATCAGAAATGTGTCATTTAGCAATGGGTCTTCATGTACGCTTTTTTTCAAAATTTGATTATTTTTTAAATTTGAGGACCTTGTGGTCATATTTTGGGTGCGAGATGTTGCTTAATCCTTACCACGGTAAGTACTAAAAATTGTTGGTGAGAAAAATTTCAGTGGACAAACTTGTGGATTTCTTTCCAACACTCTCAAAATCTAAGTCCCTCTAATTAACCATTGTAGTTTTCGTGTGTGCATGCATGAGAAAATGTAGATTTTAGCGTGGTGGCCTTTCAACCAGGGATCCAACACGGACACTCCACCGACCTTCGCAAAAAAGAGCCGGAATTTTTTTTACTAGGGAGGAATTTTTCTCAGAAAGTGGGAAAGGGGAGTGAGAAATGAGATAGGGGAACTAATGTTACATGTAGGAAATAGGATTCATGCACACACTCGTTAGAAACTTCAACATATGCATTTATCAAAAGAAACAAACCTACAAATGGCAATAAGATGAGATAAGATTGCAAACTCAAAGTTTCTAAAATCTCCTCATCAAAGAGGCTACAAACTCCTTCTTATATTGATGCTTAAACAAAAGTTTTAAATAGTGGAGAAATGGAGGAAATTGAGAAGGGGGGAAATGGAAGAAAATGGCTATCTTCGTTGTTCTCTCAAAGTACAATATACTCTTGAGTTTACAAGATCAATCACTAACCCTTTGGAATGGGAATGGAATTACAATTTATAAAATGAGAGGTGACTTATCATCTTACGTATAACCCTCCATATGCCTTATTCCTAACTTTAGACTATTCATATTCCTACAAAATATTTAAGTCCCTTTTATAAAATCAAGGTGACTTACATTATGTTTCTCAAGTCACTTTTAAGTGACTTAAAGGAATATCAAAAAGTGCAAACCCCAATGAAGAATTAGAAATTTTGAAAGTGAGATAAAGTTGGGGGAAGAGGAGAGAGAAAGAGGGAGAGAAGAAGAGGAGGAGACATCGCTTCCCGATGAAGTTTGTTGATCCTTGTTGATGGGAAGCACCAAATATAGTGAAACTATGAATCTTTGAACTGTCATCACCAATCGGCACTATGATAATTCTTCACCTGAACTCCTCGTGCTATGATTATTTACTAATGCACAACTTTTAGTTAGGTGGATGTAATCTAGAAACACAACAACAAACATAACACAAGAATACCATAGACTATAATAAGAAGGAATGATGATAAATATGAAATATAAGTGTAAATTATAATATCAACATGAAATTGTTACAATATCACTCATGAGGTACTTCAAGTGTTATTGACTTCACTTTCCTTCCAACCATAACTATGGGAGAAACTTCACAATTACACCTCTTAATGGGTTCTTTAACACACCTTCAAAATGATGGCTTCCTTTACAAACTTACTCATACAATATTTCTCAAGATTTCCTTCTATGCTAAATGAGGGGGTGGCCTCTCTATTTATAGAACTTCCAAGCTTATCCATCTTATCTCTAAGATAGGATAAGAAATCTACTCTGACGAATCATATTCCATACCTTAACTCTTATATGTACATGTAAGCTTATCTTTTAAGATAAGATAAACCTTATCATTTCACATGGGTTCCACATTTTTAGACTTTTTACAAATAAAATACAAAAATATTTATGACCTCACTCCTTGTTCTTATTACCAATATAATATTTCTAATTCCTAATCATGTAGACCCGACTTCTCCACTTACCCTAACTTTGACATTTTAACATTACCTACCACCACTTACGACAAATATTTACTTTTTAGCACAACATTCCTATTGTACTTTTGACTATTACCGTATACTTATAAATTATTGGTCAGTGGTCATACCGGGCAGCGCCGTATATCTTCTATTGATGCTACTACTAATTATACTTAACAACATCCTATTCCTAATACGTACATTAATGAAATAGAAATTACTGAGGAAAATTTTAGTGTCAATGAACTCCTCGCACACTATGAAAATCCTTTCAATTATCTCATGAATTCTTGCCAAGTTAAATGAACTAAGATGATTGTCGAATGTCATGTGAAAATGACTAGAATGATCCTAAACAATGATGTCCCCCTAAATGATTATCCCTGTACATCCCATTGTGCCAAAACTACTCTTTCAATGTGACTTTCTATTTTTAGTAGGTGTCTGTGAGACCACTTACTATTTTTAGTAAGTGTCAAAAATGTCTGTTTTGATGAATTATCAACTTCCTTGCACCTCCAATGTCTTTGTCTCCTTCGCAGGTTCTTTTGTTGCTGACTTTCCCGAAATAGTAGTCCCTATGTAGAAGACATGCTATTTTTAGAAAGTGGGATTCTGGAGGTCAAATTGACATGAAACAAAGTTTTTTTATATGTTTTTTCCCAATATCAACCCTCTAAAATTTTATCTCTACCCGCTCAATCGGCTAGGAGAGTTTAAAATTTCAAATTTTAGACCAGTAGTTTCTTTTATACGTGGTAGCCATTAATGGACCGAAAAATTTCAAGTCTTGTTTTCTCCTCTATTTGTGATGAAATAAATTCCGTTGTGATATTTTTTTCTTCTAATGATTCATGTGCAATTCTACTTCATTTTACCCAACGATTTGACGGGAAATTGGATTTTTATTCGTTGAGCCGTAAGTGGGATTTCTTCACTTTGGATGTTGTGTTGCACGAGGGAGAGTTTAAATGTGTCTTCTTGATGGCCTTTGGTAGAGGAATGAATAGAAAAATATAGATTTTTGTTTCACACATCCATTTGGGATATTTCTTCAACTTTTCGTTTCATGGCCATGGAGTTTTCTTTGTGCTTCTCCTTCTTTATTCTATGCTTCTCCTTTTATGTTTGCTCCAATTTTCCTTTAGGACCTAAGTGCTTTCATGGAGTGAAGGGAATCACCTCTATGTTAGGTCTGGTTCTATGTTTAGAAATGGATGAATGATGGTGAGGATTTACAAAGGAGGAGATGGAGATGTATGTGCACATGGATGTTAAGAAAGCGGTGAGAAGCAAAAGAAGAAGCCCAACAATTAGAAAAAAATTCAAATTTTTGAGTTGGAGTTGGGTGAATTTTTTTTCCCTAATTTCCCTAACCTTAGGGATGTGAGGGACATAAATTTCCACAATGAGCAAGACGGTGACATGTGGCAGCAATCCGATGACAGGGAATGAGTGCTCCAAAATCAACTTTAAATCACCGAGGGGCTAGAAACTAGTCATATGGATGACCAAAACACTTACTAAAGGGTTGGGTGAATTTTTCCATGTTTTTTTCCCCCACCTTAGGTACATGAGGGACATCATTTTCCACGATGGTCTCTGGAGCTAACATGTGGTGCTTTATCCGACTACAAGGGGTGGATGCTCCAAAAATGCACCTGGGGGTGAATGTCGGTCACGTGGGTGACCAAAAGACTCCCCATAGGGGCTGGGAACATTTTTCCATACGTGATGTCCTTTATCTCAGGGACATTAGGGAAATAATTTTCCATGGTGGTCTTGGAGCTAACACGTGGCGTTTGATCCGACAACATAGGGGAATGGATGCTCCAAAAATGCACCCGGGGTTGAACTATCAAATCTAGAGGTCACATAAGGGTCCCGAGAGGTCACATGGGGGTTGGGAGAATTTTTCAAGGGTTGGTGTACCTGACATTAGGGTCATTGGTGACATGAAATCCCACTATGCTCTTGGTGTTGACACTTGTCCTCCTAAAAAATGACTAAGTCTTGAACTGCCTTTGAGAGGGTAATATTGGAACGATGATAACTTGAGATCCCAATGGAATTTATTGGTGAAATTTTATATGATCCTGACTAGAAATAAAATTTTAAATCTAATGGTTTGGGTCTCGTGGTATTTATTCATCCATATGATCCCTGAAAAATTGGATTTTTTATTTAAGACTCCACTTGTGCCTGATAAAAACTGCTTGAAAATCCTATGCACGAAGGTTTTGTGAAAAATATGATTTCACCATCATGTAGGTCTTAAAATAATATTTCTAGATGTTGTTTTTACTTATAACTCTATCTAGAGATCCTAAAATCTTCTTTTAAGCCCAACTATTGTTTTAGGCCCGTGTACTACCTAGGCTCAGTGAACCATTTTTTTACTTAGACTCTCTCCAAGTCTTTCAAAAATTCTCCAAACCTTCCAAAATAATTTTCATGATGTTATAATGTCTTCAATTCACCTCCATGTTGAATTTTTCCCTTTCACTTCACTCCAGGGGGGTTGATCTAGTCCTGGGAAGGCCAACGATAACCCTTCCCAATACTTGCGAAGATAACATGTTTTCAGAACTTTCTAAAATCACCTGGGGGATTAAATTTAATTTCCTAAATCACCTAGGGTAACAATTTGACATCAAATAGGGGGTGAACAAACTAATGGATTTGACCAGGGGTATATTGAAATGATATGACTTGAAAATTTTTACACTTGAGGTATAGTTGTCATGCTCAGAAATTGTTAATTTCCCTGTTGCACATTTACATGACAATAGATGGAAAGGTTTTGATTAAGACTCAATAAGGTAAAAGAGGTGATGGGATAAGTGAAATGTCTCTACGTTGGTAGAAAAGGTGATAAATGGGTAGAAGGTGGTAACGAGACAGAAAAATTAAACGAAAGAAGTAAATGAAATGATTAAGATCCAACACACAAGCTTAACAAGTAAGAATGGTTTACTTATCTAATCAACTTTGTAGATCCGAATGTGGTAGGAATGTTTTTTATCATTTGGAGGTGAATCATATTGTGTCTAGTGTAATGGTAGAAATTCCTTTGTGCTCTACCATCTCAATTTGGAGTTGTGGAAGCGATGATCGGTTGCTGGTGGAAGTGTGATGTACTCTTGTTCGTTGTCAGGAAGCCTCGATTTCTAGAGAATCGAATGCCAAATATGTGTGGGAGAATCAATTTTCTTGACCTGTGGAAATATTTAGAAAATCATATTTAAGGGTAACCAATGGCATTTATGGAACTGACACCGACCGAGGGAAAACCGATGTCGGTTACGGAGAATTAGTCTAAGTTACCAAAAATAACCTGATCTTTACTATTTTTGGCATGATCTTGATAGCTAATCTATGTCTCAAGTGAGAGTTGGCACTTAGATAAGTGGGAGGGTTTTTGGAAAGAATATGACTTTAATTTTAGGGTTTGAAAGAGTCCCAGTTGGTTAAGATAAGTAGAGACTTAGTCTTAGTTAATCAATAGGTTAGGATAGGTTCCACGGTGAGGTGGCTAGGTGATTTGTAAATTAACTTAATTAAAATAATTAAATTAATTAATAATGTGAGGATGAATATTAATTCAATTATAAGTGATTAAATTAATATCCAAGTGTGAAAAGGGAGTATGGCTAGGTATATGCGTTGCATTTATTAATTAAAGGGGACCAAGGGGAGTTTGACCCAAACTAGGTGTCTATAGATCCCACCAGATCAATTCATGTCTAGCCAACTTATTGCATGAAAAATTACCCTTATTCTCATCTAAAATGGTTTTCCATTCAAATAATTTTTCCATGCGATTCATCCATTCAATCAACTCCTTTGGTTGTAATCCTCCACCATAATCAGGAACATAAATCTTGATGTAGTCATTCTTTCCCTCTAAAGCTTGATCAATCACTCCTCAAATGGTATCTCATTCAAGGTTTATTCATTTCTCTCATTTTCTTCTTCATTTCATCATTCATTCATTAATGATGAAATTATTCAATATCACTATCTCGGGCATGCATCCTTATTTGCATGTCTCTCCTTCTAAAGTGGGTAACTTCTCATGTGAGCTTGGCAACTTGTCTCTATAGCTCCTACATATGCCTATTCATTTGGGCATAACCTCCCTCCCATGTCTAGCCATGTTTATATAAAATAGAGGTAATAAATTACACAAACAAATGTAATATATATTACCTTAATTGTTCCCACAAGATCAAAATCCTACTCTGATACCAATTGATGTGGATCCAGCTGCAAGAGGTCAATTACCTCCAAAATAGACACAAAAATAGTTTTTAAAAATAAGCGAGAAGCTTAAAAATATATTTCTTCTCATTCTAGAATCCACACTAATATTTTACATCATTACAATCTTCCTTTTATTTAACATTAACCACAAAAACCCTAAAATTCCAAAAAAAATGCCAAAAATTGCTACTAGTAAAACACACCTCGATGGCCCCAAAAATTTTCATGCCAAATATACCTTTCATAAATGAAGGATCATGCAAAATTTCATCTTATTCTATAAATCATAGAAAAATTTATTAAAACTCTAAGTTCTAGAAAAAGTAAAAAAATGTTCGTTTAAAATATGTCAAAATGGCAAAACCTTCATGGAAAAATTTCAAGACGATCCAACAATCGGATCAAAATTTATGGCCTTCACAAGTTATGCTCCCACATCATAAGAAAAGTTGACTATGAATAGAAGGTAATATTCTCGGGTAAGAAGTTTTTTTATAATAGTACTCAAGCTTCAAATAAGGCATATTTAAGACTTGGAGGATCAAGGATATGTAATTATTTATTAAGTGATGCGATGAGTTTTAAAAGATGTAAAGAAGATATATACAAATGCATAAACTTGAGATTATTCATATTTATTTCCATAAGTTATACTCTTTAGTAGTGTGTTGGGATCTCTCAAGGCATGAAAGTAGAAGAACTATGTGTTTCAAGAAAGTGGTTGAGAAGTAATGATAGAGGTATGTGCATAAATTAGTTTAAGTTTAGATAGATTCATCCTATTACATTATATAGAGGTCTGAGTTAGAATAAATTGTACAAATGATGAATCATGAAATGAGCATCAAAATTCTGATGGAAGTTGATGTGATGCGAGAACTCTATGTTCAAAATAGAGTATGAGGAAATCTGGACAAATATTCACTTATTAATATTCCATGTGTTTTCAAAGATGAGTTGAAAGATGATTCATAATTTAAGTTTACATGAATATTTGATTGAAATCTACACATCAGAGTAGAAGAAGGTTGATCAAGTCTATGTTGAATGTAAATGTCATTGAGAATTCACAAATGAAGCATGAAAATCTTGAGTTAAAGGTATGTTCCAAGTTATTATTTTAGTTTTATGAAGATATTGCCATAAGAAGTGTGATGCAAGGTTACCATAGTCCTTCGAGAGGCATGGTAACAAGTATCAAGTTTGTGATAGAGGTGGAAGAATTTCCTTTAGGCTATAAATAATGGTACACACCAAAAATGAGAAGAAAGAGACATATTATGCTACAAACATGTAGGATATTTTTGAGGTAGGGGAGCTCATCTGTCATCCAAGATGGTGCATAAGGTGTCTAAAATAATAAGGATACTTGTTGAAAAAAAAAAATTGGTGTTTTTGCAAGCTTAGATTATAAGGGAAATAGATCATATAAATTAAAGGACAAGAAATAGGTATATAACATTGATTTATGACTTTAGGACTATGACAAATGAATAATCCCATCTTCGCATCTCCAAATTGAGGTAATTGCCTAAAGTTTTTGCATTATTAGCTAGAGGGATACAATATCTTAATAGAGGGATTTCCATCTTTGAGGTTCATGCACTATAATTTATCTTATTTCATTGACAAGTTTTTCAAAAATATACTAAGAATGAGATTTAGGGATAGTAGTTCTAAAGTCATTTATGTTTGAATTTGGAGGAAATACTTGTGGCTTCTTGCATTATTTTGACCTAAAGGAGGATATAGAATATGAAAGAAGAAAAGTGTTGAAAGTATACATTGAACTAAATCCATTTGCATGGCATTACATGTATAATGGATCATTTACTATTGTTGATGAAGAAAAGGAAGAGAACAGTAGAGACCAAAGGGGAGTCGATTCAAGTAAGTAAGCTATTGAGAGCATTGTTTTTATTATGTCTTGTCTTGTGTTGTCATTTTCCATGTCTATTTTTCATTGTATCCTTTTTCATATATGTAAAAGGGGAGAGAAGCATTAGAAACATGGAAAAGAGGTCTAGTATGTGTGTTTGGTCTTGTTGGTTGCCATTAATGTTACTAAAGGTGGTTTCGTAGACACCTAAAATATTATTACACTTAGCATTTCATCTAATTCAACCAATTGACGACACTTTGTTAATTCCCCATTATTCTCCCCACTCTCGAATGCCCATTTACAACACCTTCTTGGTCGTATTTTTCCCATATTCAACTTATTTTGATAATATCTCTCTTATTAGCTAAACATTCATCCTTTCACCATTCAAAACCTCCCTACTTCTCTCTAGACCACTTTATTTTCTTTATAGGCTATCTATCACCACATGTGGTTATCTAGACCCCTCTCAACTCTCAATAACTCTCTAATCACTTGCTAATCAAGTTTAACTAACCTAAATCCTATTTAACTAGCCTAAACCAAGATTATCTAAGCCTAAAGCATGTTTATCCTAATCTAATATAAAAGTGATTTTTGAGTTTAGTCCCACATGCACCCAAATTCCAAACTCTCCCAAGTGAAAAACTATAAATAAAATGGTCACCCCTCCTCTCGACCTTACACCTTGTTTTCATAACAAAATCTCTCTCATATTTGGAGATCTTGGCATTATAAATCATTTGTGATAGCTTTAAGCTATAGAACATTTAGATCTTGGCCATACTCCATTGTTAAGAGCTCCTCCATCTTGCATCCATCCACTCCAAATATAGTTAGTAAGGGAAGATCTAAAGCTTGGCCATGTAGCCAACTTGGAGATATCTCTTCACTATGTTTAGGAGTAAACAACACACAATTTTATTTCTTAGAATCTAACTAGGTTCACTTTCATTAAGCTTTCATGGAGTAGAGAGTAGTATATATGCTAGGGTTTGAATGTTTGTTTCAAATTTATGCATGCATAGATAGTTTCTTGTTTATCTCTTATCTCATGGTGCACAATTGAGTTAGAAAAGGTTTGAGGTTTAGTCGTAAGAAGAATCAAATTCATGACCTTAGGCTCCTCATCTATATTATGAAAAAAGGAATAAAATTATTTCCCCAATACGTGAGCGTATTAAGTTCTAGAAAGAATCCTTGTTTACAATATTCTAAAGGATATCATTTTGTGGTCTAATTGTTCCTTCATTCTTAAAGATCGATCAATTAGTAGAGGTTGTTGTTCTTTGGTCATAGAATGTTGAATAGAAGAAATAGGTCCGCTAAGCGGGATGATTGATTGATAGAAGAAGATGAATCAAGAGGGGATGTAGGATTGGTGGTAGGTGCCTCATGAATGGATGATTTAGATTATTTTTCTAGAAGATGACCTAATGTGGGAGAGAAAATGGATCACATAGCCATCCGTTAAGTTGTGGCGTAGGAGTTGAATTAATGATTGACTAGAGGTAATCTGATTTGTGGAACTCTTCGATAGAGGAAGAGGTCATTGAGATGACTAATGAAGGAGGTCTTGCAAAAGAAAGGGAGGACCGTGACTCAAGAACCAAATTAGATGTTTGATCGATGGAACTTGGAGTCACATGAGTCTTCAAAGGAGGAAGACATCATTGAGGTGATTTGGAATGTTATGATATGAAATGGTATGTTCTTATAACCCATAAAAGTTAGTTATGAATTCCTATATTCCATTTTGACCCCTGCACTTCTGATTTGTAATTGTCTTGTCATTTTTGTCCTCTAGCTAACCAAGTCCTAATTTTTTCTTTTAGCCTTCCAAACTTGTTCAAAAGAGTCAAAAAATTTTATGCACATTGAAAATGGTCCCACCAATCCATATGTAACATTTATATTCTTGTAAAATTTTCACTTCATCCTCATACCTCCATTAGAGCTCTAATGCATTGTTGGTTTTAGTCCTTCAAAAACTAGTCTTCATTTTAGGAGAAACCACTACACTTTTAGGTCTTATCAAGCCTTGCAAGATTCATGGAGGACACTAAAATATGTATAATTCATCACCACATGCATGAGATTCATCAAATCAGGGCATAAGACCTCCATTTCACTTTATTCTTAGTTGGATGTTCATTGTAATGGAAACTTAAAAACACAATCTAAAGATTTAGTTTTCAACATGAATGCATTCACTTTCATATCTTCTTGATGCTTTTGGGAGGTCATATGTGACCTCTATATCATCTTAAGAAACTTGGAGCACCTCTCTAACCTTCAATATATTCATACAACATTTATTAGGACAAGGTCCTAATGGAGTTCTATACACATAAAACTAGTCTCTGAAGAGTGAGAAATTTCATACACTAAAACATATTTTCATTGCTCCTAGGGCACCTGTTTAGGAAGATATGGACCTTAGTAAAATTATAAATTCCATAGAATACTTAATTTCATGGAATATAATTAATATATTCTTGCATCTTTAAGATTTTCCATTTTGGTTCTCAAAGCACCAAATACCAATTTTATGCTTGAGACATATAATAGTCAAAATCATGTTTTAAAACCAAATCATCCCATGGAATACTTCATAAAGGATCTCTAATTCACTCTCAACCCTTCACTTGCATGATTTATTTGGATAACTTCACTCTTCCACTTCCATTTCTCAGACTTGATTTCACAGGTCTTATGCCACTAGAATTAGGTCTTCAAGAATGAACTTTTGACACTTTACAAGACCTCATCAAGACTCACCTCATACATAATTGAAAAGGTATTGATGTATTATTTCTCTAAATTCTCATTTATTTCACCAAAATTAACGAATAAGTCACTCAAGAAACTTCATTTCTCTAAATTGTCAACTGAGCTCCAGTGTTCTCAAGAACTAGTAGGATAAGCATATGAGATCATGTAGTTGAAACCATAGAATTTTTGAAGACTTGGGGGCATTAGGATAAGAATATGAGTAGATAGAGCTTGGATGAATGTAAATAATATGATGAAATCAAAATAGGGAGATTCATAAAGGTGTTATAGATCATTCCTAATAAAAAATAGAGCCTAATTGAGTTTGATAAATCGATTAAAGACTGGTCATGCAAGAATGTGTAGCTTGAGAAGATAGGTGATGAGAGGAGAGTGAAGAAAGAGGGAGAGAAGATATGAGATGAATAGGTAATTATAAATTGTTGTAAGAGAAAACAAAAGGAAAGTGAT
Source organism: Taxus wallichiana var. yunnanensis (assembly GCA_018340775.1). Taxonomy (NCBI): domain Eukaryota; kingdom Viridiplantae; phylum Streptophyta; class Pinopsida; order Cupressales; family Taxaceae; genus Taxus; species Taxus wallichiana. Next base: position 878,940,609 of record CM031238.1, read on the forward strand.
CAACACACTTTGAAGAAATATAAGTTGATTTTAAGTATACAAGGGGTTGAATATTCCTAGTAAGTTGTCAGAAAATTACAAAATAATCAAGTAGAAGCTTTATTGGAGTTTTTGGGAGTTGTTTCTTCCAAGAAAGTAGTGGTTTGTAGAAGGTCAAGTGGTAGATTGACTAAATTTTGGAGTTATAGCTTCATGTTGAGTGGATGCTCAATAGTGAAATCATTGTAACATTTATAGGACATTTTTTTCCAAGTTATTTCTTTGGTTTCAGTGGGTTTTTCTCCCTTGAATGGTTTCCCACATTAAATCATGTCTCTCTGTGTGTTATCTTATTAATTTATTGTGAATGATGTTGTGGTTTCATCATACCAAATTTAAGAAAATTGAATTGTGTGTAAAATTTTGAATAAGCACCGATTTAACCCCTCTCAATTCCTATAATTTCCAACATAGAAATCATCAACTCATCTAAAACATTAGTCTTCTACCTCCATCTTCTATCTAGAGTAATCCTATCTTGAAATAGTCAAACTTGTTCTTCACAAATTGAGTTGGTTAACCTATCAAATATCATCATCAAGAGACAAACCATATACCATTAGAAATATATATGAATCTACTTTTCATAACATCTTACATTTCCTTCCAAATCCAAGTGGAAGGCCTTTAAGAAGGTCAATTTCTGTAACTTCTCATTTAGGCTTCTAGGTCGCAAGAACTAAGCTTGAGACCAACTTGCTCCATCACTTCCGAATTCACTTCCAAGCTTTAAAAAGCATGGAACACCCATATAAATGTTGTATAAGAACTCAAAAACCTTCAAAAATAATGAATAAACTTAGAAAAATCATCAACCTCATGAAGCTACTCAAGACCGTGCTTAACCAAACATCTTCTAGAATTGAAATTCAAAGATTAGGTCATAACTTGCTAATCCCTTATCAAAAACTAAAGTTTGATATTTCATTGCAAATATCTTGGACGAGGATCACAAAAAATTAAACTAAGTCAAAACTCCACATGTAGCTCTTGTAAATCCACTTTTACCACAAACTACTCCAAACTACCCCAAAAACTAGTCCTCATAAATAGGGCACACTTTTCACTTTAACACCTCAACCATGATCTGAAACTATCATGGAAATATAGTACAACTCCTAAGATAAAAACAATGTCAATTTATTTCATACCTTATTTGAGAAACTTTTCCACAAATTGAACTTCTTCATAAACAAACATTTTTTATGGGGCCCACATACAGTCACAAGCACTACCATACCTTTCTAGAAATATGGAGGATTATTCTACAACCTCAAATTATAATTTTTTTAAAAATAAGGAAAAAGGATTAGTACACTCCTTTTTCTCCAAGTCTCTTTGAGCTAGGGTTTAATTAGGGTTTTAAAGCAACTTATCTTCTTAATGATCATTCATAAAATGAGACTATCATTCCAACCTCATTATTTTTGTAAAATATTATTATCTCAATGGAAAAACATCCCCCAAAATCTCTAGGTCCCATATAAATCACACAATCCACAATGAGCATCAAAAGGTCCACTTTTAGCACAAAAACACACTCTAGAAAACCCGGTTTTACCAAAACTCTCATTCTTATAAAATATTCTTCACTTTTACTTGAAAATTGTCATGAAGCATCATAAAAACATCCTATAACTATCCATACTCACCATATATCTCAAATATTCCTTGAAACTCTCCAACCACATTAACCTACCTGTGTCATTTTTCCTTTCTTTCACCTTCTTGCTTCCCATGGACCTCATACATACACTATACCTATTAAAAATGACTTGAAACTCATCATACATATAATGTGCACTATCATCATGATGATACCATGATTGTATAGGACTTATCATATCCAAAACACAAGTAACCATACCATTTTAAAGCTCCAAGGACTAGGAATAGGCCTAGAAAGACCACTACACACCATGAAAAACCATCGACTAATTTTGATGATTTCTTAAAGACTCAATAATAGGACCATGTGTGACCTCATGAAAACCTTCAACCAACATTGAGAGCTCATATAGTGACTATGAAAGCTAGACCATGATCCAATACATCATAAAACATCACCAAACATGACACTACCAATCAACCTTCATGTTTGACCTTGATTTAGACCTCATGAGGAATGACACCATGAAACCCTTTTCCATCAATGGACTTGACATAAATGACAACACTAAGACATGATGGCCAATAAGTCCCTCCAATGGGTAACCCCAAAATCATATGGACATCCTGTAAGGTCAAGGCCATCTCCATGGTATCCTATCCCATCCACCATTAAAGTTGTTGGACCTAGACTCCCATACGACCAAAAACATTTAGATCAGGTCTAGATCTAAAGGTATCTTGGGCATGCATGATGCCCTTAAAGACCCAACTATGTAGATAAGTCATGTCTTCCTAAGTGTTGGTGAGGAAATTTGTCAAGTGGAAAAACTTTTAGATTCCTTTCCAATGCTCTTTGGGATTCTAGGTTCCTCTACTTAACCGGTACAGATGTCGTGTATGCATGCGTGAGAAAGCATGGATTTTTGTGGTGGCCTTTTTCTAGGATCAATAGGGAACTTTCCACTTACCCTACGAAAAATTATTGTAGTTATCTATAAGTGGATATTTTTCTATGAAGGTGGGAAAGGGAGTGAGAAAAAGAGGTAGGAGAACTAATGTTGCAAGTAGAAAATCATATTCTTGCACGCACTAGTTAGAAACTTCAACACATGCATTTATGAGAAGAAACAACCCTACAAATGGAAACAAGATGAGATAAGATTGTGAACTCAAAGTTTCTAAAATCTCCTCATCAAATAGGCTATAAAATCCTTTTCTTGTATTGATGTTTAAACAAAGATATTGTACATAATGTGGGAATGGAAGAAATTTGAGAATGGAGGAAAGTAGAAGAAAATGGCTATCTCCTTTGTTTTCTCTAAGTATAATGCACTCATGAGTTTACAAGATCAATTGCCAACATACAATGGCGTGAAGAAGCCATTAAATATCCTCTAAGAAATGGTTACAACTTCTTCTTTGTTAGCAAGAAATGGTTTACAATTTATTTTCAATCATTCGCGTCCATTAAAATTCTTGATTCATGAAGAAACACCAATGGCAGAAAAACCAAAATTTTCATAATGCATCCGTTACACTTGTTTTGTAACTTTGAATTTGAACTGTTCATCTTTCCTTTGAAACTTTAAATTAGAGTCGTACATGTGGGAGAAATTTACTGGAGCGGGCACGGAGGATTCCTTTTGCATTTTGTGACTTTATAGAGATTTGGAATTTTGGAACATTTTGGCTGCTCACCCACTTTTGATATAAGCCTGACACGTGGCTTCACTTGATTGGCGAAGGAGTCATGGGTCACTTTTATAATTTTACCTTTTTTCAATGCGGGCTCAAAAACACAAATTTCTCACATGCCCGCCTCTCACGGCTTTGACCTTCCAACGGCGGGCTCAAGATTTGAATTTTTCCTTTATATAATGATCGGGCTGCGGGTCACTTTTTAAATTTTCTCCTTTTTACAAAGAGGCTCAAATTCTCAAATCTCCCCAATGGTCCACTTCCCTTCTTTAACTCTTTTGATGGAGGGCTCAAGATTTGATTTTTTCCTTTAATCTTGATTAGGGTCATGGGGTCACTTTTTAACTTTTCACCTTTTTTACAAAGAGGCTCAAATTCTCAAATTTCCCCAATGGCTCGCTTCCCTGATTTGACCTTCATATGGCGGGCTCAAGATTTGACTTTTTCCTTTAAGCCTAATCGGGGTTGCGGGTCACTTTTTAACTTTTTACCTTTTTTACAAAGAGGCTCAAAATCTCAAATCTCCCCGATGGCCCGCTCCCCTACTACTTTTGACTCTTTTAACGGAGGGCTCAAGATTTGATTTTTTCCTTTAAGCCTAATCGGGGTCAAGGGGTCACTTTTAACTTTTTTTCCCTTTTTACAAAGAGGCTCAAAACCTCAAATTCTCCATCGACCCTTCCAATTAGATATTTCCATGTACCCATGGATAATGGAGCCAAAATTTGACGAGGAAGAAAACACCCGTCATTCCCGACTATGGAAAAATTGTAGAGAAGAAGAAAACTCCACCATTTCCCACTTGATTTTCAAATTTCTTTCACGAGCCAAGAAATTGAAAAAAATACAAGGTTCGATGATCCATGGCCATAGAAATATTAACAATTTCATTCAAATGAGGACAATAATAAAATTTTCACGCGTCCAGACAAGAAAATGAAAATTTATCAAAACGTGTAGACTGGAGAGTTTAAACAACTTCAAAGCATGAATTTCTCTATCTTTTCAGACTTCTAACTTTACTTGAACACTTTTGGAGGGTGTGAGCTCAAAATATTCAAATTTGACTTAGAAAATGAGGGGTGGATTTTGAGGGTGACAACACTAAGTCAAAGAGGAAATCAACCCACTCATTCATGCCACATAACCACTCATTTATAGGAAGATCCTATGATCTCCTGCATGTAAAAAATAATAGAAATATGGGAATTATAACTTTAAAACATTAATTAAGTACACAAAGTAAAAATAAAAAATATGAACGCAACTACTTAGACATCATTGCTCATTTTCAATGTCATCGGCCCCTGTCAAATTTCTATAATACCCTGACGCCATCGGCCCTCTTCCTTATTGAAATATCACGACCACTTTAAACCAAATTAAAATCCCCCCAAACCCACTTGTAGTTTTTACTAACCTCCCCTATAACATAATTTTGGACAAAAATGATGCATTCGTGACTCCAAAAATGCAACAAAAAATCAAATGACACCTAATCTACTCAACAACATTAAATATAATGACTTACCCATGGACACACCCAATAATTTGCATCACCTCGATGTCCCCTATTACTACCTCGTACTTGTGCCATGCGATCACAAATCACATCCAAGTTTGTGTAATTTAAGAACAAGGATGGAATCATGGCAACATATTGACATTCAGGAAAATCAACTTATAATAGAAGGGTTGCAATATTTATAGATATTGGACAACCATGTGAAAAAAATGGGATGTTGCAACAATGCAACAATAAACATACCTATGTACACATAATTACATATAAATGGTTTAAACAATATATAACCATATAACAACTCAAATAATTAAAAAAATACATGTTATGGGAATACTATTCCCAAATACAATTAAAATATGGTTTATAACAACTTACTTACACAACTTAAAAATTAACTTACTTATGCTAAATTAACCTAGGTAAACTATGATTTACCTAACAATCCTGACGGCCCTTCCCTGCTTTGACTCTTTTGATGGCGGGCTCAAGATTTGAATTTTCCTTTAAGCTTGATTGGTTGTGGTCACTTTTTAACTTTTCACCTTTTTACAAAAAGGATCAAAACCTCAAAGTTCTCTCGACCCTTCCAATTTAGATATTTCCAATGTACCCATGGATAATGGACAAAATTTGATGGTGAAGAAAATGCCTGTCATTCTCGACTATGGAAAAAATGCAAAGAAGAAGAAAACTCCACCATTTCATGCCTGATTTTAAAATTTCTTTCGTGAGCCAAGAAATTGAAAACAATACAAGGTTCGATGATCCATGGCCATAGAAATATTAACAATTTCATTCAAATGAGGACAAAAATAAAATTTTCACTCGTCCAGACAGAAAACGGAAAATTTATCAAAACGTGCAGACTAGAGAGTTTAAACAACTTCAAAGCATGAATTTCTCTATCTTTTCAAACTTCCAACTTTACTTGAACACTTCGGAGGTGTGAGCTCAAAATATTTGAATTTGACTTAGAAAATGAGGGGTGGATTTTGAGGGTGACAATAGTTAGCTCTAGCTTGGGGACATGACATGGACTGAGCATAGTGAAGACATGACATGGGAATCCAAAATCTCAATCTCTAGACCTTGTAATTCATTGACTAGTGCCTTATCCATTGGGCCTTGCAAAGTCATATACAAATTCAAGAAAGAAAGATCAAAAGAAGGAAACACACAAGCACAAAATAGGAAGGAAACACACGACACACAACAAAAGGGGAAACAAAACCACACAACGGAAAGGGAAACACACCTATGGTACAAGGCAGGGGAACAACCCACTTTCACTAATGATACAATTTCAAGTATTTCCTACTCTGAGGAAATTCCAACAACATGTTCCATCCAAATATGAGAGAAGAAAAGTGTTCTCGCCACAAGCTTCATGAATTTGGAATGGGCCTAGCCATAATGAATCGACTTTCCATGGCTTCCTCTTGGTTCTCTTCTCTTTTCCCATAGCAGGATGAAGTCTCCAACTTTGAATTCTCTTGCCTTGGCCTTCTTATCAAAAATCTTCTTTACTTTCAATTGGTGCTCCTTAATGTGATCCACCACTTGGAGTCTATTTTCTTCCAGCTTCTCAAGAAAGAGGATCCTCTTGTCAATGGAATCCTTGTACTAACCATCTTCTATTCCTATAATAGCTTGAGAGTTGGCATCTCGATTGTGAGAGGAATTTCTACTTCGACTCTATATAGTAGTTTGAATAGTGACATACCTATTACTTTTTTGGGAGTGATCCTATCCACCCACAATACTTCATACAACCTTTTTTGCCAATTCCTTTGATTCTCATCTACAAGTTTGTGGAAAATGGTCACAATGTTCTTGTTTCTTGATTTGGCCTGTCTCGTTTCCTTGTTAATAGTAGTCAGAAGAATGAGCTAGGGAGATTCCATAGCTATAGCAAAACTCATTCAGCTCTCTCAAGAGAAATAGGTAGCATTATCTACTAAAATCTTCTATGGCACTCAAAATGGACTATGATATCTCCTTGATGAATTTACATGACTATTTCAATGTTGGCTTGTTTGGACGGAATGTCTTCCACCCATTTGGTGAAGTAGTCTTTTGTTGTGAGTACATAGGTGTGTCACGTGCTTGATTGAGGAGGGCTTATAAGACCAATGAAGTCCATCCCCCATTGTATAAATGGTTCTTCAATAACCATAGGCCTGAGTGGTAATGCAAACGAGTTCGTGGTCTTCCAATGAATTTTTGGCATGCTCTTGCATTTAAAAACCCAATCTCAAGTGTTTGTAAAGATGGTGGGCCAATAATACCTTCCTCAGAGGATCTTGTGTGCAGTGACCATTGCTGAAAAATGCCCACCACATGCTTGGTCATGGTATTCTTTAAGTAACTTTTCTATTGCTCTTTATCTACGCACCTGAGGAAATAACCATCCATGCCTCTTTTGTAGAGCGCATGATTCCAGATTACAAATTTAGCTACCTTCAGCTTGAGTGTTCTCCTTTACTTGTAATCAAGATGGGGAGGGCATCCTCCATAAGTCATGTAATAGGAAATATCAACATACCACTCATTATTAATGGTGACAAAGAGAACCTATGGGTTATGTTAGTGTAAATTCACAGCACCCCCAAATCGACCTTCAGATATGTTGTTGGGAAATGGTCAATTTGGTGTGAATGCACAACATTGAGTTTTCCCTAAGTGTGGGACCTTGTAAATTGGGAAAACTCTCCAGATTGAGGTGGTTCCTACTCCTCTATTTAGGTGTATGCATGAATTTTTGTAGAGGTTCTGATTCAAAATTCCTACTCTAAAACTACCAAGGAGATAGGGTTGAGAGAAAACATGGAAATGGAAACAAAACTAAGCAAAAAAAACAAATGGTGATACACCAAAGGAGTGTTGAACTTCTTGTTTTACAAAATAGACACAGATCATGGAGATGCAACACCAAAATATTCATATTACCAAAATGTAATGAAGGATCAGAAGACAATAATAAATGCATGAGAGGATTGAAAATCGATCACAGAACATACATTATCATTTCCAAGTTTGATACAATACATTACAATAGCAAGGAGGCAAAAAACATGTTGCAGTCTTCATGGGAGGTCTGAAACTCCTTCAAATCTTCCTGCTAAGGAGAAAATAAGAGCTTGCAAGAGCAAGAATGTCCAACATTACAAAATGAGCCAAATTTGGCTTTTAATCGATGAAAAAAAGAATGGAGGAGAGAGAAATGTGGGAAATCCATTTTTTGCACCCACCAACTGACAAAATCCATTAAAATGGAAAGATCACCTTTGCAAATACATTTTCCAATGTATTTGACCATGCTGGAGAAAAATGGGTGCCATACTGCATTAATTTTTGGTGGTTGGATGTCTGTTATGCATTTTTCCCATGCCCGGGACTTTTCTTCAATTTTCTCCCTCAAATTTGCCAAAACTCAAAATTGAAGCATTCCATGGCGTAGAGGGCATTGATAGCTTTCCAATGATACCAAATTTGATGAATTTTGACCACTAGATCGAAAGATATGACCTTTTGAAATTCTATGGCCAAATTAGGGCAAAAATGGTGAAAAACGGGTCAAAATTGGGGTCGGCGGGGTCAAACCTTAAATTTTTCCATTTGATTTCAAATTGGGAAAATTTCCCAAAAAAATCCATGCCCCTCACTTGATGCCTTCAATGACATGTGTCATAAAAATGACACATGGTGGCCTCTGATTGGCGCGAGGTGTGCTTTGTTTTCTTCCTTCACGGGCCCAGGCCTCAAACTTCACCTTTTGCCCTTTTTAAAAAATTTGTAAAAATTCCCAAACAACTCCACGTCCCCGCACTCCCGCATGACACGTGTCATTCTGCTTTGAGTGGAGCTTTGACATTTCCCTTTGCTTGGATCCACGGAGGGCCAATTTTTACTTTAACCTTTTTGCCCAAAAGGTTAAGTGGCAAAATTTTCTCCCTGGCCCCACGAATGCGCATTGTTCCTCCTTGGGACCTGTGGGACTAAAATTTGACTTTGAGCATTTTTCCCCAAAAAGGGCTAAGTTCCAAATTTCTCTCCACGCCTCCCGACCCACCAATTTCCTTGGAAAATTTTCCAACTCCACTCCGCCAGCCCGAGACTCCCTGGCAAAATTTTCCTCCTTACCTCCACATGGCCCGCCTAGGGAAAATTTTCCCTCCAAACTCCACCGAGCCATAACTCAAAAAATACAAGGAGTTAGGAGGACTTCTTTACCTTTCTGGAAAGGTGGAAAATTATCTATCTGATGAAATCATACCTAGAAAATTTTGAGTCCCTGAAGCATGCAAAAAATTCATTTAAGTACCAAAGCAAAGGAAAAGGAGGAGTTAGCCAAAAATAAGCATGGGCTTATTTTGGATAACAATTCTGGCGACTCAGAGGGGTCATCTACCTACTAGATGAAAATACCAGCTACCTTGAAGCATCCATTGGGCATGGAGTCATGAGTAGTAGCCTACAAACTGATCCTCTACTTGAAAACTTCCCTTTTAAGCCTCTTGGAAACCACTGAAAATTGAAACCGGTTGTGACCAAATGCCAAGACAATGCACTGCAAGAGAAAAACCAGCACCACAAAAACTATGTACAAACATGAAAATCATACATACCCCAAGTGGGATATGCAGAGTGTGCACAAGCACTTATTCTGCTGAAAGAAAACCTACCTACTCTACTCTAACCAAGAGCAAAGGTAAGCTAAACAAACCTACGCAACTGGTTGGGAGAAGTAGCTTCCCTTTCTCAAGAGAGGCAGCCATGTAAATGATTTGATACTGAATATAGCTGATGTGTGAGTGAAAAACTGACTCTAAGCCTATCCTCCACCAAAATCATCAAGGTATCAACATTAATGGAAAATACCTCCTCAAACTGACCTGCCTTGGACTCCTGGAGGTATTGATGGTGACCCTTGGTACTTTGATGCTCATCCTCATGCCCTAAAGTAGGCATGACTAGTTTTGGCTTCTCCTTTGGCTCTAATGAAGCCAAGTACCTGATTGGGCATGGTTTGATCCTTTGGATGTGCCCATTTCTCTAAAATTCAACTCCAAAAATGGAGTCTTCTTGTGGACCTTCTTGGATGGATGATGTGGAAGAAGTGGTGAAAATCTCTTTCTCTTCCCCTTCCTTCTCCCATGAAGAACATGGAAGATTTAAATCTTCCAATATTGGCTCCAAAAGGCTATCACAAAACACAGGCTATTTTTTTTTCAATGTTCTCCTTTGTGGCAGCAGGCTCTCTTGATGTTGAAGAATGAATGGTGGAGAAGAGAATGTTGTAATTTCAGTTGGCTCCTCATCAAGACATTCCTCTAAGTCTGATAAGCAATCAAACTCTTCAATGTCCCGCTATAACAAAGTCTCTTCCTCTTGCATGGTGACTTTCAAATCTGCATTTTCTTTCACCATGTGTAACTTCATTTTCAAACATGAAACTTTTAATTTGAACTCATCCAAAAAATCAGATTTTTGGAGAGATGAAGTGGGAGAGAAACATGAAATTTCTTGTGCCTCTTGTTCACAATTTGGACCTGTTTTGTTCACCTCCATAATGGCTTCATCGATCAAATCAACCCCTTCAAATGAAAGCAAAAATGTATCAATAATGCTTCCTTCTTCTATTGTTGCAAAAACTGACTTGATCTCATCCATTTGCTCCTCAAAATGGGATTTTGAGCTGGTTTTTCTTCCTCCATAATGACTGATTTTGCAGTGCAAATTGGATCAACATTTTCTTTGGGCAAAGTGCCAACATGGACACCCAACTCATCACAAACAAACTGTTGTTTTTCTTGCTTCACTTCTGCTATAAAATCAGCCTTATCCACCACTTGTCTTTCAACCTCAACCTCCTCCTTTAGGCTTAACCAACAAGGGAAACTTTTGAAAACTCAAATTTAGCAGCCCAACTCTTTAGATTTTTTATCATTTCTTCTCTGTTGGGTTCCTCTGTTTGATGTTCTCCTTGGCTGGTTTTTTTATTGTTTTCTTCCCAACATGGACTTGGGAAGGAAAGAAGAGTGGTGGGTGGGGAAGGCATTTCTTTTGGCTCTTGTAGAGGGGAATTGGATTTGGAAGGGAAAAGGGCAGAGAAACTGAGGTGAGGTGGAAGACTAGGGGATGGAGGGATGAAACTAACACTTGGGGCAGCAACTGAGGGGCTTGACTCTTGATCATGCTGAAATGGTAAAGCTTGAGAGGGTGAAAAAGAAAGACAAGGAGCTGTTGAATGACTTACCCATTGACAAGGTTGATTCAGACTTTGCTCATATGCTTCTATCTCCACAATCCATTGTGCAAGTTGGGGTAGCATTTCAACCATGAAGTCCAGCTTCTCCTGAGGGTTGTAATGTCTTGGAAAAGGGCCTCCCATGGACAAGGTGCTCTGAAACCAATCTAAATGCCTTCATTTGTGTTATGCCCCTTGATTGCACCATGTTTGCCTCCATCTTTTGGATTTTCTCCAAAAATCTACATTCTCCATTCGGTTGTTGTCATTATATGTGTATCCCTTTTCTTGATAGCTTCATAGCTTCATGGCCAAACTGGTTTTGGCATTGCTCATATGGGTATGCATATTGGTTTTGAATTTGATCAAAATGTTGATATGGAGGATTTGAAAAACATGTTGGAGGTGGGAAACATTGTTGTTGCTGAAATTGTAAATTCCATGGGGAAATGAAGTCATGATTGCACAACTTCATGGAGTGAAAGAAGAATGACAGAGATGGAAGAAAAATGGAATGAAAATGAATGAAAATGAAGGTCTACAACTTCAAAGATGGGTTGCTGATTAGATGGAGTCACCAGATGTGCTTGCAAGTGCCTCCAAAGGCTGAAATCTTCACCAAGAGCACATCAACTTGATGAGATGAAGTGGAAGACCTCTAAGGTCCCATCGGGCATGCCAAAACTTTAGTGGCGCACGGTGGTGTTGGATTTGTTGTTTTTAGCATGAGACACTAAGAGAAGATGAAATATCTAACCCAGTGTCCCACCGACATGCCAAAATTGTTAGTGCAAATTCACAATACCCCCAAATCGACCTTTAGATCTACTTGTTGGGAAATGGTCAATTTGGTGTGAATGCACAACATTGAGTTTTCCCTAAGTGTGGGACCTTGCAAATTGGGAAAACTCTCCAGATTGAGGTTGGTTCCTACTCCTCTTGTTTAGGTGTATGCATGCAATTTTTGCAGAGGTTCTGATTCAAAATTCCTACTCTAAAACTACCAAGGAGACAGGGTTGAGAGAAAACATGGAAATGGAAACAAAACTAAGAAAAAACAAACGGTGATACACCAAAGGAGTGTTGAACTTCTTGTTTTGCAAAATAGACACATATCATGGAGATGCAACACCAAAACATGCACAGATTACTAAAATGCAATGAAGGATCAAAAGACAATAATAAATGCATGAGAGGATTGAAAATCAATCACAGAACATACATTATCATTTCCAAGTTTGATACAATACATTACAATAGAAGAGGAAAAAAATGTGTTACAGTCTTCATGGGAGGTCTGAAACTCCTTCAAATCCACCTACTAAGGAGAAAAGAAGAGCTTGTAAGAGCAAGAATGTCCAACCATTACAAAATGAGCCAAATCTGGCTTTTAATCGATGAAAAAAGAACAAAGGAGAGAGAAATGTGGGAAATTGTTTTTTACACTCCACCAACCAAAAAATTCATTAAAATGGAAAGGGAACCTTCGCAAATCCATTTTCCAATGTATTCAACCATGTTGGAGAAAAATGGGTGCCATACTGCATTAATTTTTGGTGGTTGGATGTCATTTATGCATTTTTTCCATGCCCAACTTTTCTTCAATTTTCTCCTCTCAATTTTTCCAAAAATCAAAATTGAAGATTCCATGGCATAGAGGGTGTTGATAGCTTTCCAATGATACCAAATTTGATGAATTTTGACCACTGGATCGAAAGATATGACCTTTTGAAATTTTGCGGCCAAATTAGGGCAAAAATGGTGAAAACGGGTCAAAATTGGGGTCGACTTTTCAAACCTTAAATTTTTCCCTTTGATTTCAAATTGGGAAAATTTCCCAAAAAAACTGCGCAACCACCAATGTGCAATGATGACATGTCATAAAAATGACACGTGGCAGCCTATGATTGGTGCGGAGGTGTGCTTCGTTTTCTTCCTTCATGGGCCTTTTCTAGACCCTCAAACTTCACCTTTTGCCCTTTTTAAAAAATTTATGAAAATTCCCAAAAACTCCATGTCCCCACTGCTCCCATGACACATGTGTCGGCTTTTGTTTTGAGCGGAGCCTTGACCATTTCCCTTTCCTTTGGATCCACGGGCCAATTTTTACTTTAACCTTTTTGCCCAAAAAGGTTAAGTGGCAAAATTTTCTCTCCCCGGCCCCACGAATGCACATTCCTTCCTCCTTGGGGCTCAGGCCAAAATTTTCTTTGAGCATTTTTCCCCAAAAAGGGCTAAGTTCCAACTTTCTCTCCATGGCTCTTCCGACCCACCAATTTCCTTGGAAAATTTTCCAACTCCGCTCCGCCGGCCCGAGACTCCCTGGCAAATTTTCCTCCTTACCTCCACGGCCCGCCTTTAGGAAAATTTCCCCTCCAAACTCCACCGAGCCATAACTCAAAAAATACAAGGAGTTAGGAGGACTTCTTTACCTTTATAAAGGTGGAAAAATTCTCTATCTGATGAAATCATACCTAAAAAATTTTGAGTCCCCAAGAGAGCCAAAAATTCATTTAAGCACCTACAAAGGAAAAGGAGAGTTAGCCAAAAATAAGCATGGGCTTATTTTGGATAACAACTTGTCTTCTAAACAAGTTGAGAAAGCACATTTTTCTTTACCATGTTGGATTTTGAGTGTTTCATCTTTAGCAATCAACTTGCAAACCATTTCCCCTTACTAGATTGGAGGTTCAAATCTCCAAGTCATATTCTTGAGTATTTTAATCCAATTTCCTCTTTTAGCTCTGGGATCCTACTTGTGTCAAGATGGACTTGATTGCACTTACCGGGGACCATCACCACCATATGGAATTGAGGATGTAAAACCAAGTTTTTACATCCTTGACCACTTTGCATATTCATGCTTCTCCAATTGGTCATATTTTAGCTCATGCTTTTTCAAAGGACCTTCATGAAATCAATTGATTCCACGCCTTCATCATTTTTCGAAGTGAGATGGAAATATTGTATGTTCTGATGCATAACAATACATGATGAATTCTTTGTTAAAATCTAGAGATACAAGATTCAGCCTTGGCAATGGATTTCTTGATCTCTTTGAATGTTGTCTTCCCTTCATTGTTCCATTTGAATCTTTCTTGTGGTTTCATCATGAAAGTGATGTGCTTCGTCAACTCAACAAAATCAGGCACAAAATGATGAAGAAAGTTCACCTTTCCAAAGAATGAATGAACTCCTTTCTTGCTTGTGGGCAGGGCTAATGCTTGAATGGATCTAATCCTCTCAGGATCAATGTGTGCTCTATGTTTGTTCACAATGTGCCCCAATAACTTGCCTTCTGTGACTCCAAAAATGCACTTTTTTGGATTTAGTGATATGTCATGTTTCCTACACCTTGCAAGTACCTGCTCCAAGTGATAGATATGATCTCCCTCTTCTTTGAAAATACTATGAGATCATCAAGATATATGACAATGTAATGCTTTAAATATTTGAAGGCCAAATCCATCGCCCTTTGAATGTAGCTCTTGCATTGATTAGGCCAAAAGGCATTCTATTAGGCAAAAGTGCCCCAAGGTGTTGTAAAGGTTGTCTTGGTGAGGTCTTCCTCTGCCACTTTGATTTGATTGTATCCTAAGAATCCATCAAGTAATGAAAGTCATTTCAAATCCAATGATTTCGTAGGATATGGTCCATGATAGGAAGAGGATAATTATCCTTGAGTTATGCTTGGTTCGGGTTACGAAAATCTACACATATCCTTATTTCACCATTCTTCTTCTACACTTTGGCACAATGTTAGCCACCACATTTAATGGTGGATGGGAAATATGATCCTTGTATTAAACATCTTCATTACCTCCTCATTGATGGTATCAATAATCTTTGGGTTGTATCGACCTTTGTTTCTGCCTCAAGGGCTTAACACCCGCTTCAAAGGAATTGAGTGATGCATTTCCTTTGGCTGGAAGGATTTAAGTTCATCATAAGAGTAGGCCAAGACATCTGAGTATTTCTTGAGTAATGCAACAAACCTTCTTTTTTCTTCAAGCGAGTAACATTTTCCAATATTGACCATCCTTGGCTCCTCTAGGGTACTAATGTTTTATTTATCAAAATCAGCTTGGCACTAAGAAGATTGCTTTTCTTTCTCTTGAATGAATCTGTCATGTTTGTCAAAGAGGTCTTCTAAAGAGACTAGGCCTTTGGGAATTTTATTCCCTTTCAATTTGATTACTCCCTCATCATCAATCCCTTCAATTCCTTCTTTCTCTTCTTTGGGGACTACTTCTTGGTGGATTTTCACCTCCTTCGAAGAAGAGATTATTGAAATTATCCCTTTGCTCCAAAAAGGATAGAATTTGGTTATCATCATTGAAGACTTGCCAATGATTTTCATTGTCTAGTACACTAGGCCTGAATACCATTTCAATGGTCACTTTGTCTTTACCAAAAGAAGGATGAGGTGTCACTAGGGAAGCTTGAAACTAAAAGAGAATCAGCCTTTTCATTTTTTTCCCTTGGAATAGCTTTAATGGAAAATGCATCAAAAGATTCAATGCAATCCCACACTCTATTTTTGTAATGTCGAGTCTTGATTCTTCACCTGATATTGTTGGTGGACCTACTTTACTACAACCTCTGCATCACCTTGCATCTCAATTTCTTGATTCCCATGTCCTCTATTGCACTCATTCCTAAGAGTAGTGCTTCATACTCTGCAGTGTTATTTGTATTATCAAATTGCAGCTTGTAGGCAAATGGGTACAACTCATTGGAAGGAGAGTACAATACTACACCAGCTCTCGAGCCCACTGGAATGACTACCATCAAATTCCATTGTCCAAATTTGATCTTCCTCTTCCTCCATGAGAAGTGGAAAGTTATCCTCTTTTCCTGATGTGAGGAAGTAGTTTCCTAGCCCACAATCTTGAAAGAGAATGTTTTCTTTCGATCATCAGACTTTCATACTGTGAACTTCATCTTTCTTACTGGTAGCAACTTCTTCATCTTTCCTTTTACTAGGATAGTTGTAGATGACCAATCCATTTTTATCTCTCCACCTAGGTCTCTGCAGAAACTCCTACTCAATAACATACCAAAGGATGTTGGGATGTCTATTAGTATATATTAGGAGCACCTTCTTGTTTGGAAAATCAGCTAGTGCTACCTGTGCATCTTTGATTCTTCCTACCAATGGAACTTGTTTGGATTCCATTTAGTAGAAGGTCTCATTTACCTGGTCAAGGTGAGGCCTAGAGAATTTGTAACTTTGACTGGCATCACATTGTCTAAGGCTCCGGAATCTATGATACAATTATTTAGTTGGAAGCCTTTAATGAGGAGTGACAGGTAGAAAGGTTCAACCCTATTGGTTTTGGAGGCACTAAGGGCTAGCATATTTTGGGAAGGTGGTGTGGATGTTGTGGGTAGTAAGCCTTTAGAATTAGGATTCAAGGATACAAGGTTACCACCATGAACTATATTAATGAACCTATCAAACTGGGCAGGGTGTGTTTATAGGTATTCTATTTCTGAGAGCTAGACTTTGGTTTTTCTTGCATGTTCCACAAAGTCAAATGGGGTTATGGTGAGTGAGGAAGAGGTTTTGGAAATGGAGGAAGATTTAAATGGTAGAGGGTTTACTAATTTTTGTGTTGAATTCTCCTTTCGGGTGTAGCTTTTATTGAACCTTAGATGTTTTTGCATGAAAACATTTAAAGGAGAATTGTTCTTAGCAAATTTTGAGTCGGGAGAAGAATTAGATGAATTACTTGGCATAGTAAATGATCCTTCAAAACCAAAGAGTCTGGTTTTTTTTCCGACTCCATAAAAGGTGGCAATGGTGATCCTTCTTTGATGATTTTATTTTGTGTGACTTCTAGGAGGAGAATCTTCTTTATTCTTCTTATCCTTTACCAAAACATTGAGGATGAAGCACCTTTCCTGGGTTGTGCACGAGTGAAAACAACACATGAGAAACTTGGAGCTTCTTCATCATCCTCATCTTCATCATCAATGTACTCAATTAGGACATCGTGCATATCAACTTCTTCAACCTCAAGATAGTTTTCATAGTCTTCCATATTTTCTTCTTCAGTTTCATCAATTTCTTCTTCCTCCTCTTTGGCTCTTTGGTGTCACAGATGGCATTGATTGGTGGTGCTTCAAGAGCAAGCCAACGAGGAGGTGGAGCAATCCTTGGCCTATCTGGAGGGTTTGGTCTCCTTGAAGCATTCCACATTGTGATCTAGATAGATGCTTCTTCAAGGTAACCAAGTCATTTACCATTTTTTGTAACATCGGATCTCTGGTGACGGATTTCAAATTCTGATCCTTTTACTTTCCATTGGGACCTTTCACCTTTCCGAAAGGATTAGATCATCATTGGTTTCTATTGCATAGTCCTTGGCTTCCCTCAAAGTTCTTGGTTAGGCTCTTCTCGAGGAAGAAACCTACTTAATGGAAAAGCACTAATGAAAAACCTCTTCAAATTATTTTCAAAAGGCACCACATCTTCAGGGATCCTTTGTTATCACTTTATCATATCTTTCTACAAGTCTCTCATTGACTCGGAGGTTTCTTTTTTCATTTGTACAAATTGGACCAGAAGATCCTAGAAATCTTCAGTGCTCTTGAACCTATGTTCGAATGCACTTCTTATATCTTCCCAACAGGTGATGGACCTCGGGGTAGCATGTAGAACCATTCGACATATTTCTCTTGAAGTGACTCCACAAAGAGAAGGACTAACACATCTTCATCCTCAACACCCAACACACCACAAGCACTGATGAATATTGCTACATGCTCTTCAGGGAGTCAAGAACCATCCCCTCTAAAATTTGGGAAGATTTTTCTCGAGCCTCTCGGTAGCTCATGGAGTGGTTGAGCAAGAGCTAGTGGACTGTTGTTTCCTCCCCATGGTACATTAGGCCTTTGGGCCTCACGATCATGTTCACGCTCACGATCATGATCACCCATTCTATGTCTATTTTTATCTTCCAACCTTGCTAAGGTTGCAGCTTTTATTGTTGCTCTTTCATCATCTACCTTGGCTTGAATTCTCTCAATTTCTTCTAGTTCAGCTCTTATTTCCTCGTCTTTCTCTTACTTCTCCTTCTCTAGCTTCTTCTTCGGTCTCTACATCGGTGAAATATTCAAGGTTCACGTTGATGTATGGAAATTCATCATCCAAAGGATTAATAACACTCAAGTTCCCACGACCAGGTTATTTGAGGGAGGCCTCTCGGATTCCAAGTAGCTCTTGTCTCCTTTGAAGTTCCTCAAAAATGAGATCATTTTTCCTCCTTGTCTATGTTGTGGGGTGTATCTTCTATCTACTAGCTTGAAAATATATGCTCTTCTTTGCGATGCTGGAATTTGTCTTTACCTCTCAATTTAGAGCACGTTTCTTCTTCAAGGTATAGAATTCTCCCGGTAATGAAGTAGTGATTGGCACTTTTCCTATTATGCCGATAGCTTCACTCAAATCAAGCAATGTCTTCTTGGATGTGGATGAGAAATTTAGGTCTTTTAATAGAGGGTTTCCCGAGAATATCCATGATTTGAATCCATATGGCTCATATAGCCATTCAAATTCCAGAAAATTTTCTCTTTTTTAAATTTTGAATTTTCTGTTTTCTAACCTTGCGGTCACATTCAGTGTAGATGTTGCTAAATCTTCCCCATGGTGGGCACTAAAACTATTGGAAAGGAAATTTATCAAGTGGAAAAGTTGTGGATTCCTTGCTAATGCTTTGGGAGTCTAGGTCCCATTACTTAACCAAATAGTGCATCTACAATGTGTGCATGCATGAGAAAGCATGGATTTATGTGTGGCCTTTCAGCTTTGGGATCCAATAGGGGCACTCCACACACCTTGTGGAAAATGCTTATATTTATCTCTGCGCAAGGGAGAGTTTGATATGAAGGTGGGAAAGGAATGAGAAAAGAGTAGGAGAACTAATGTTGCAGCAGTCGAAAATCATATTCCTACACACACTAGTTAGAAACTTCAACACATGCATTTATGAGAAGAAACAACCTGCAAGTGGTAAATATGAGATAAGATTTGTGAACTCAAAGTTTCTAAAATATCCTCATCAAAGAGGCTACAAAATCCTTCTTATTATATTGATGTTTAAACAGAGATTCTACATAATGTGGGAATGAAAGAAATTTGATAATGGAGGAAAGTAGAAGAAAATGGCTATCTCCTTTGTTTTCTCTAATATAATGCACTCGTGAGTTTACAAGATCAATTGCCAACATATAATAGATGAAGAAGCCATTAAATATCCTCCAAGAAATGGTTACAACACCTCTTCTTTGTTAGTAAGAAATGGTTTACAATTTATTTTCAATCATTCGCGTCCATTAAAATTCTTGATTCATGAAGAAACGCCAATGGCGGAAAAACCAGACTTTTCATAATGCAGCTTTTCACTTGTTTTGTAACTTTGAATTTGAACCATTCATCTTTCCTTTGAAACTTTAAATTAGAGTCATATACATGGGAGAAATTTACAGGAGGGGGCGCAGAGGATTCTTTTGCATTTTGTGACTTTATAGAGGTTTGGCATTTTGGAACATTTTGTCCCGCTCACCCACTTTTGATATAAGCCTAACACGTGGCTTCACTTGATTGGTGAAGGAGTCATGGGTCACTTTTATAATTTTATTTTTTTCAATGCGGAGCTCAAAAACACAAATTGCTCCACATGCCCGCCTCCCAGCTTTGACCTTCCAATGAAGGGCTCAAGATTTGAATTTTTCCTTTATAGAATGATCGGGGTTGTGGGTCACTTTTTAAATTTTCTCCTTTTTAAAAGAGGCTCAAATTCTCAAATCTCCCCGACGGCCCGCTTCCCTGCTTTGACTCTTTTGATGGTGGGCTCAAGATTTGACTTTTTCCTTGAATCTCGATCGGGGCTACGGGTCACTTTTTAACTTTTCACCTTTTTTACAAAGAGGCTCAAATTCTCAAATCTCCCTGATGGCCTCGCTTCCTGCTTTGACTTTCCAATGGTGGGCTCAAGATTTGACTTTTTCCTTTAAGCCTGATCAGGGCTACGGGTCACTTTTTAACTTTTCACATTTTTTACAAAGAGGCTCAAATTCTCAAATATCCCGACTACCCACTTCCTGCTTTGACTCTTTTGAAGGCGGGCTCAAGATTTGGATTTTTCCTTTAAGTCTAATCGAGGTCATTTTTAACTTTTCACCTTTTTTACAAAGAGGCTCAAAACCTCAAATTCTCCACCGACCCACTTCCAATTTAGATATTTCCACGTACCTGTGGATAATGGAGAAAAAATTTGATGGGGAATAAAACACCCATCGTTCCTGACTTTAGAAAAATTACAAAGAAGAAGAAAACTCCACCATTTCGCGCTTGATTTTCAAATTTCTTTCACGAGCCAAGAAATTGAAAACAATACAAGGTTTGATGATCCATGGCCATAGAAATATTAACAATTTCATTCAAATGAGGACAACAATAAAATTTTCACGCGTCAGATATGAAAACAGAAAAATTATCAAAATGTGCAACTTGGAGAGTTTAAACAACTTCAAAGCATGAATTTCTATCTTTTCGGACTTCAAACTTTACTTGAACAGTTCTGAGGGTGTGAGCTCAAAATATTCAAATTTGACTTATAAAATTAGGGGTGGATTTTGAGGTGACAACACTAAGTCAAAGAGGAAATCAACCCACTCATTCATGCCACATAACCACTCATCTATAGTGTGATCCTACGATCTCCCGCATGGAAAAAATAACAGAAATATGGGAATTAGAACTTTAAAACATTAATTAAGTACACAAAATAAAATAAAAATATGAACACAACTACTTAGATGTCATTGGCTCATTTTTCGATGTCATCGGCCCCCGTAAATTTCTATAATACCCTAACGCCATCATGATCCCTCTTCCTTTTGAAATATCACAACCACTTTAAACCAAATTAAAATTCCCCCAAACCCACTTGTATTTTTTACTAACCTCCCCCTATAACATAAGTTTAGACAAAAATGATGCTTTCACAACTCCAAAATGTAACAAAAAACCAAATGACACCGAATCTACTCAACAACATTAAATATAATGACTTACCCATGGTCACACCCCGCAACATGCATCACCTCGACATCCCCTATTACTACCTCATACTTGTGCCATGCGATCACAAATCACATCCAAGTTTGTGTAATTTAAGAACAGGATGGAATCCTAACAACATATTGACATTCAGGAAAATCAAGTTACAATAGAAGGGTTGTAATATTTATAGATATTTGATAACCATGTGCGAGACAAACAGGATGTTACAACAATGTAATAATAAACATACCTATGTACATATAATTATATATAAATGGTTTAAACAATATATAACCATATAACAACTCAAATAATGACAAAAAAACATGTTATGGGAATACTATTCCCAAATACAATTAAAACATGGTTTATAACAACTTACCACAACTTAATAATTAACTTACCAATGCTAAATTAACCTAGTAAACTATGATTTACCTAACAATCCCCACCTTAATTTTACATTACCTCAAGGGATGAGGAGAGTAACTCTCTAAACAACTCAAACTTATCATGTGCAAGTGAATTTGTGAAGATATATGCTTGTTGTTTAGTTGTTGGGAAAACTAAAGTTATATGTTGTGTTTCAAGACATGCTCACGTATGAAATGAACATGTACCTTGATGTGCTTTGTTCTCTCATGAAACAATGGATTGAAAATAAGTTTGAGAACACCTTCATTTTCTACATACATGGTGGTAGGTTTTTCCTGTGGTATTCCAAGTCCTTCCAATATGTGATGTAGCCATATCACTTTGCAGACAACTTCACCTGCAACATGATATTTGGCTTCTATAGAAGAGTGAGAAACAAAGTGTTGTTTCTTGCTTCCCCATGATATCAATCCAAATTCCAAGAAGAATACAAATCTAGAAGTGGATTTCCTATCATCAATGTTACCTGCATGATCTGAATCTGAATATCCACTCAAGAAGAACTTATCATTCTTCTTGTATTCTAGACCAAGATCTACTAAGCCCTTAAGATATCTCAAGATTCATCTTGCTACCTTCCAATGAAAAAAATTTGGTTACTTGCTACATGAATTTGAAAGATATCTCACTGCAAATTTGATATCTGGTCTAGTATAAGATAGGTAAATGAGATTCCCAATTAAATATCAATAGAGAGTTGCATCTACCATAGGAGATGGATCTAAACGAGATAATTACAATCTCATCTCCATAGGTATAGTAATAGGTGTACAATCCATCATCCTAAATTTCTTGATTGTTGTCTTGGTATAATTCAATTGAGAATAAAATATGTGATTATCTTTTTCCATATTTCCAATCCAAGATGAAAGTAGCATGATCCCAAGATCTCGTCATGTCAAACGATCGGTTAAGATCTTTCTTAGTTACATCAATCATCTTCATTGAATCAAGTCGCTATGATTAGATCATCGAAATAAACAACAACAATCAAAATCTACCCCCCCGCCCCTTGTTTTTTTAGGTAGAGATTGGAATCATATGGATTTCTAACAAATCCATTTTGTATTTGAGATACTCATCAATTTTGATGTATCAATCCTGGGGTGCCTTTTTAATGCCAAATAGAGATTTCCTAAGTCTACATATCTTTGTTTCTTCTCCAAGTACAACATAACCCTCAAAGTTGAGTCATATATAATTCTTCTTGTAGATATCCATTGAAAAATTCACTTTTCACGTCCATCTGATGGACTTTCCAACCAAACTATGTAGCTAGAGAAAAGATCATCTTGATCATTTTGATCTTAATTATGGGAGAAAATGTCTCCTCGTAGTCAATGCCATCTTTTCGTACGTACTTTGCTACCAATCTCTTTTTATACTTATCTATGGTCTCATCTTTTTGTACTTTGTTTTGAATATCCATCTACAACTAATGGGTTTCTTCCCCATGGAATATTGACAAGCTACCAAGTGTTATTTTTTATTGTTGACTTATATTTAGAATCCATGGCATCTTTCCAAGATTTCAACTATAGGGATTCCTAGACAGTAAAGATCTTAATAGATTCAACAACTCTACTTATCAAAGAAAATTTTACTTCTTCTCATGCTTTATTACGAGTCTTTGGTCCAGTGGTGGATGTATTCAATGGAGCATCCAATTTTGCATCTCATATCATGTTAGTATACCACTTGGGCATACACTGAACTACTCTCATGGGTCATGGTCTTATCTGATCATCACCATCATCCCCATCATCACTGTCATATTCTATAGGAACATCAACTTATGTTTTCACAATAAGTGAAATATCTACATAAGGTGAGTTTTGAGGAGGAGTCTCTACTTCCTTCTTCTCAAAGAACTCAACATCTCTATTGGTGTAGACTTTCCTAGTCTTTGGATCCATCAATTTGTACCTAAGAGTCTCTTCAATGTAACCAATGAAGATGAGTTTTGTTACTTCATATCCAACTTCTTTTTTTTTCTTGGGTATGTGCATGTTATCTTTGCACAAAATACTCTGAGGTGTGCAATGGATGGCTTCCTCTTTGAACATGCTTCATTTGGTTTCACTCCATTAAGAGCAACTATGGGAACTCTATTTAAAAAATATACAATTGTCTTTGTTGCTTGTTAGGTCATGCGAACTGTTTTCATGTGTGAAAGTGTTGAAGAGTGTACACTAAGAGTCTTGTACACTTTTCATGTATCCTTTCCAAAGTCCGGGGCCGGCCTCGGGCCCCAAGTGGGGGTTTGGGGGTGGTAGCCCTCGGTAGCGAGGAGTTCGGGGCGCAGCCTCAAAAAAAAAAAATTAGGCATAAATTTTTTGGCCTCGAAAAATTGCACCCGAAATATCGGGAAACGTGCTTTTCTCATATGGGCAAGTTTTTGACCCATAGGTTTATGGGATGGGTTTTGCCCATGGTTTTGATACCCATGGTTTTGTAAAACTACTTAAGCATATGTCTATTTATATGGACTTATGCATATGATAGATGTACAAGCAAATATATTGCAGATTTGTTTTGAATTCGGTGTGAATCTGTAGAGTTTGTCGAGCATAGCTCCAAACGGATCTGGTATTGTATTGAGAGAGCGGTGGCTTGTAATAAAATCGAGCAAGTGATTCTTGGTGGACGTAGCCCAAATTGGGTGAACCACGTTAAATACTGTCTCTTTGTGTTGTGTTATTTTATTTGAGATCTGTAATAATTTCTGCATATTAGTTTCTCTGCTATGTGCGATTTTGTGAGGGATTATTCCGCATATTTTATCCCTTATTTCCTAACAATTGGTATCGAGATCCACGTGGTTTGGTTTCTGAAGTGTTGAATCACAGGAAATTTTTTTTTGCTTGAGTGGGAGCTATGGCAGATGAAGGAAGATCTAGAGTTGATAAATTCAACAGGCGAAATTTCATCTTTGGAAGATGCGATGGAAGATTACCTTTATCGGAAGGATCTTTATACTCCGTTGTTTGAGAAGGTGAACAAACCCTTGAGTATGACAGATGCGGAATGGGATTTGCTGGATAGGAAAGCACTTGGGACAATCTGGCTGTGTCTTGCATCTTCGGTATTATTTAATGTTTCAAAGGAAAAGACTACAAAATATCTAATGGATGCATTAGGGAAGTTGTATGAAAAACCCTATGCCTCTAATAAGATATTTTTAATGAAAAAGTTGTTTAATATGAAGATGTCTGAGAATAGTTCAGTAGCAGATCATTTAAATGATTTCAATACGGTAGTGAATATGCTAGCTTCGGTTACAATAGAATTTGATGAAGAAGTTAGGGCTTTATTAATTCTGTGCTCTTTACCTGAGAGTTGGAATAGCCTGGTAATGGCGGTAAGTAACTCGGTTCTAGCTAACTCGAAGTTGAAGTTTGAGGATGTCAGTAGGGGTGATTCTAAGCGAGGAAATGCAAAGAAAATCTCTGGGAATCTTCTACTTCAGGAGAATGCTTTGACAAAGGAAACTAGAGGGAGAGAAGAATAGAGGAAACCGTGAAAATCAAAAGATCGGGCAAGGTCAAAATCCAAGAACAAGATTGTATCTTTGGAATTGTGGAAAGCTTGGGCATGCAAAGAAGGACTATTGGGAGCTTCGGGATAAGAAGAAACAATAGGAAGAAAATAAGGAGGCAAATGTGGCAACGAGTAATGTATGTCAGGATGCTTTGATTCTTTCTTTGCACAATATTACCAATCTTGGGTTTTAGATTCAGGGCTTCTTTCCATGCTTCTCCACATAGGCATTATTTTGTTGATTATGTTCAAGGGGATTTTGGGCATGTTTTTCTTGGTGATGATGAGCCTTGCAAAGATAGTTGGAAAAGGTTCTGTCGGAGTTAAGATGCGAGAATGGGAATACATGCCTATTGAAGGATGTCGGACATGTGCCTACATTAAGGAGAAACTTGATATCGACGGGGCAATTGGGAAGTGATGGTTGTCTTGTGACATTTACAACTAACTCTTGAAGGTTACCAAGGGTGCTCTTGTGGTGGCAAGAGGTAAGAAGGTTGGAACATTATATTTAACCACTGATAGTACTAATGATTGTAATCTTGTGGCTTCAGATGCAGATACAACATTATGGCACTATAGGCTCGGTCATATGAGCCATAAGGGCATGAACATCATAAAGAAGAATTTTCCTGGATATATAAAAACAGGTTTGGATTTCTGTGAGAACTGCATATATGGGAAACATAAGCGAGTAAGGTTTCTCAAGGTTGGACCTACGAAGAAAGAGAGTAAGTTAGAGCTGGTACATTCTGATGTGTGGGGACCGGCTCAGGTATCATCTCTTGGGGGTTCAAGTTATTATGTTACTTTTATTGATGATGCAACAAGGAAAGTTTGGGTTTATTGTATTAGAAAAAAATCTGATGTATTTGACACTTTTGTTAAATGGAAAGCCTTGGTAGAGAATGAAACAGGTCTTAAGCTAAAATGTCTCAGAAGATCGATAATGGAGGGGAGTATTGCAAAGAATGAATTTGATGATTACTGTTCTAAGAATGGAATCTGCGTAGGAAAAGATGGTTCCGGGAATTCTCGACCCGTAGAATGGGGTATCGTAAAGGATGAAACAGAACAATAATGGAACATGCTAGAGCATGAGGTTACATGCGGATCGCCTCTTTCTTTTTTTGTGTAGAGCGGTGAGCACATCCGTGTACTTGATAAACAAAGGACCCTCAAGTGCCTCGGATGGAGGCATACCTAAGGAGGATTGTGCAGTAAAGAAATTTGATTATTCATTTATTAGAGTCTTTGGATGTGAGGTGTTTGTTCATATAGACAAGGATGATAGGACCAAGCTAGAGGCTAAATCAAAAAAATGTACTTTCATCATTGGTTATGGTGGTGATGACTTTGGATTTAAATGTTGGAGTATTAAGGACAAGAAAATCATTCGGTCTAGGGATGTGGTCTTTAATGAGAAAGTCATGTATAAGCAACATTTCAGAAAACAGGGAAGAATCCAAGAAAGAATATGCAGGTGGTAGAGGATCTTCGTGCCAAATGTTTCACTCGGAAATGTTTCGTTCCTTTTAGAAACAGATAAGGTTAGGGTTAGGAGGAATACACGTAGAATGTCGAGATGGTGTGCACGTACCGTAGAGAAAGATCAAAGCCGATCGCGAAGAACTCCTTTTTGTCTTGGAAGGACTACCACAAATAAGAACACAAGACCACAAGATTTTGATTAAACAATAAATGAGGAAATCTGCCTTGGGCCCGAAATATAAAACTTCCTTTCGAAGGTGGTCGGTTTCCACTGCTAATATGAATTAACACAAAAGACTCGTAAAATATCAATTAAGTTGTTTCGTTGAATCGGGTAGGGAAAAGGCTATTTTTCTGTTTGATCGTGAGGAACCGATGTCGATTCGATAACCGATGCCGTTTGCGATAACCCGATACCGGTGGGTTATAGGATCTTCTTGGTAGCTATGGTGTTTGTAAGGCATTTGGTTTATGGATGATATTAGGAAATGAGATGATGAGGGGTAAAAGAATAACAGTTAGATGCAATGGCACGTTGGGTAGTGGACTCAGAAACGGATTTAGGAGGATTGAGATTCAAGAAACATAAGAAATGTTATAACAAAGGACATGCAAGATGTGACTTACTGGTTTTGACCAAGATGCAAGCTGATCTCTTTTCTTTGTAAACACTTCTAGTATTTCCACTGCGTCTCTGCTTGGTCAAGTGAAGATCTCGGACTCGCTCGCTCCCAATAATCTCTGCTTTTCCATAAATCCTTCGATTGGTCTCTAAAATGAAATTCCGATTCATTGTTTTGGTTTGGGAGCCCATTTACAGAGGAACCGATGGCGGTTGCGTAACCGACGGCGAGTAGAAACCGGCATCGGTAAGTAAAAGTAGGTTATTTTTAGTAAAATAGCCCACCTTCCCTCGCTTTTCTCCCGAGAGATCAGTTGTGGGCTTGGTCAAGTGGCTAGAAGGTCGGCTTTGGGTGCGAGTAAGAGGCATTAGTTATGGATGTGAGTCTAGACCAAGTCATGGGTCTTAATTAGGTTAGTTTAGGGTTAGGGCTAGGTCCGCGATGAGGTGGCAAAGTGAGGTGGCGGGTAAGGTGATGTGGATTTATCAATTATAAGGTAATTAATAAATAATTGTGTAAGGTTTAGGTGATGAGGTTAGATTGCGAGATGAGATGCCGGTCACAAGGGGTCGTAAGACACAAATTTGGTGTCTACACATGAGGTTACATGCAGGGATCGCTCTTTCTTTTTGTGTAGAAGCGGTGAGCACATCTCGTGTACTTGATAAACAAAGGACCCTCAAGTGCCTTGGATGGAGACATACCCGAGGAGGATTGGGTCTGGTAAGAAATTTGATTATTCATTTATTAGTCTTTGGATGTGAGGTGTTTGTTCATATAGAAAAGGATGATAGGACCAAGCTAGAGGCTAAATCAAAAAAATGTACTTTCATTGGTTATGGTGGTGATGACTTTGGATTTAAATGTTGGAGTATTAAGGACAAGAAAATCATTCGGTCTAGGGATGTGGTCTTTAATGAGAAAGTCATGTATAAGCAACAGTTTTGAAAACAGGAAGAATCCAAGAAATAATATGCAGTGGTAGAGGATCTTCCGGATGGGAAAGTGACCCATGAATCAGTTCAGGAACCTACTCAACAGGAACCCCAAACTCCTACAGTGAGGAGGTCTTCTAGGGTAAGAAAAGAACCTGAAAATTTTTCTCCTTCTCTTTATTATTTATTACTCACTGATAGTGGAGAGCCAGAGAGCTTTGATGAAGCAATGCAGGTAGATGCCAGGAAGAAGTGGGAGCAAGCCATGGATGAGGAGCATAAGTCTCTCATGGAGAACCAGACTTGGGATTTGGTGAAGCTACCGGAAGGCAAAAGAGCATTGTAGAACAAGTGGGTGTACAGAGTTAAAGATGAAGAAGGAGGAAAGAAAATATATAAGGCCCAGTTGGTGGTCAAGGGGTTTACACAGAAACAAGGTATAGATTTTGATGAGATTTTTTCTCCTGTAGTAAAAATGACTTCTATCAGAATTGTTCTTGGAATAGTGGCAGCAGAAGACTTGCACTTAGAACAGTTAGATGTAAAGACTGCATTTATCCATGGTGATTTGGAGGAGGAGCTATATATGCAGCAGCCAGAAGGATATGAAGTCAAAGGTAAAGAGGAGATGGTGTGAAAGGCAAGAAGAGCTTGATGGCTCAAACAAGCTCCACGTCAATGGTATAAGAAGTTTGATAGCTTCATGATGGAGCAAGGTTATATTAGATGTCATTCGACTATTGCGTATATACAAAGAAATTTGAGGATGGAATTTATATTATCTGTGTTTGTATGTTGATGACATGTTGGTTGCGGTAAAAAACATGTAGGAAATAAAAGTACTCAAGAAACAACTAAGTGAATCATCCTTTGATATGAAGGATTTGGGGGCAGCCAGACAAATCCTTGGTATGAGGATAACTCGGGATAGGAAGAAACGGAAGTTGACTTTATCTCAGAAGAGTACATTAAGAAGGTCTTGGAGAGGTTTAATATGTAGGATGCTAAACCGGTTGGGACTCCTTCGGCAGCCATTTCAAGTTATATCAAAGGAGCAAAGTGTCCCATGACAAGAGCAAGAAATAAACTAGATGTCCAAAGTACCTTACTCATCAGTAGTTGGAAGTTTGATGTATGCTATGGTGTGCACTAGGCCTGATATTGCCCATGCAAAGGGGAGCTGTGAGTAGATTTATGAGTGATCCGGGTAAAGAGCATTGGCAAGTCAGAAAGTGGATCCTTCGGTATTTGAGAGGGACCATGGGGACAAGCTTTTGTGCTACAAAGGATCGAACATCACTTTACGTGGTTATGTAGATTCAGACATGGCTGGAGATGTAGACAGCGAGAGGAGCACAACAGTTATATTTACACTGTAGGTGGGACAACAAATGAGCTGGATTTCATGACTACGTGGCCGGTGGCTTTGTCAACCATGGAGGTGAGTATGTTGCTGCCACGAGGCAAGGCAAGCAAAGAGATTATTTGGTTACAACAATTGCTTGAGGAGTTGGGGCATAAGCGGAGGAATATAAGCTGCATAGTGATAGTCGAGTGTTATACACCTAGCTAAGAACTCTGCTTTCCACTCGACGACAAAGCATATACAGTTAAGGTACCCTTTCATAAGGACAACTTTGGAGGAAGAGAAGTTGAAGTTGGAGAAGATTCATACCAGTCAAAATCCTGCAGACATGATGACCAAGGTGGTCACAAAGGAAAAACTAAATTTGTGTTCAGCTTTGGTTGGTCTTCACAGAAACTGGTGAAGGGTTGAGAAGCTTGCTCAGAGGAAAACTAGTCTCCAAGTGGGAGATTGTTAGGTTGTGGAGCCTGTTTTCATGTGTGAAAGTGTTGAAGAGTGTACACTTAGAGTACTGTACACTTTTCATATATCCTCGCTGTGGTTTGGGGCAGCCGGCCCCGAGCGGGGTCCAGGGGGTGACAGCCTGCGAGGGGGGTTCGGGGTGCAAGCCTTAAAAAAAAAAAAAAAAAAATTAGGCATAAATTTTTGGCCTTGAAAATTACACCCAAATATTGGGAAACGTGCTTTTCCTCATATGGGCAAGTTTTTTGACCCATAGGTTTATGGGACGGGTTTTTCCCATGGTTTTGATACCCATGGTTTTGTAAAATTGCTTAAGCAATTATCTATTTATATGGTCTTATGCATATGATAGATGTACAAGCAAATATATTGCAGATGTGTTTTGAATTCGGGTGTGAATTCTATAGAGTTTGTTGAGCATAGCTCCAAACAGATCTGGGTATTGTATTGAGAGAGCGGTGGCTTGTAATAAAATCTAAGCAAGTGATTCTTGGTGGACGTAGCCTAAATTGGGTGAACCACGTTAAATACTATCTCTTTGTGTTGTGTTATTTTATTCTGTAATTTTATTTGAGATCTGTAATAATTTCTGCATATTAGTTTCTACTGTTGCGATTTTGTGAGGGATTATTCCACATATTTTATCCCTTATTTCCTAACAGCTTCGCCAAAATGTCCTCGCTAGTCTAGAATCATGGATCATGCTGACACATCATTTCCATGATAGTATGGTTTATTCTCTCAATAACACCATTTTTTTGTGGTGTGTGTGGAGGAGGCATCTATCAATGAATCCCATGAGATTGAAGGTAGGATTTGAACTCATTACAAGTGAATTCCCCCTCTCAATCTGCCAATCGGTCTGCGTTCTCTACAGCCACTTTAAACTTTTTGAAGTGCTCAAAAGCATCACTTTTCTTACAAAGACAATATATCCAAATTTTTCTTGAATAATCATCAATACAAAGCATGAAGTACTGAAATCCAAAAATACTTGGTTGCATTAGAATGAAAAGATTGGTATGAACCAGATCAAGCTTACCATGAGCTTGATAATTACTCTTCTAGAATGAAGCTCTATGTTGTTTACATGTTAGGCAGTTAGGACACTTATCTGTATCCTTTTGGAGAGATAGAAAGCCTCTCACCATGTTGTACTAGTGAAGTGTTTTGAGATACTTGAAATTGATGTGACCAAGTCTTCGATGCCACAATTGTGCTGATGAATAATTCTTAGCCACTAGTGCTTGATCATCCCTGTGGAAAAATTCAAGCTGGAACATATGCCCCACATTGGAGGATTTTGCAACAATTTTCGATCCTCATGATTTGTCATGAATTAAACACACTTTCTTACCGAAATGACTATAAAAGTCAATCTTTAGATTATGATCTAGAAGTTTACTAACTGCGGTAGTATATATTATTTTAAGCTAGGGACATATAATTCATTTGATAGACTACAATTTTGTGAACCAAGAGGTTGAGAAATGTTTCCAATCCCCTTTACTTTATACGATGAATCGTCACCTAACAAAACATGGTCTTTCGAAGGTCTATCCTTCATTTGTAGTAAGCTTCGCCTCTATGCCTGGTCATGTGTCAAGTGGATCCTAAATCAACATACCAAATATCACTAGATGGCATGGATGGTTCACTTTGGAATGAAGTGTACAAGAATTCTTCATGTTCCAAGTGTTCTTCTTGCTCGCTTGTATTTCCTTGATAATGAGGTTTTATTTGAAGTGTGACTGTCCCTTATGAGATTTCTGATTTTGAGGTCCAAAATTACCTGATGAACCTTTCTTATATGTATTTTACCAACAATCTTTCACATCATGTCCTCTCAGACACCAAATTTGTGTCTTACGACCCCTCATGTGACCCGCATCTCATCTCGCAACTTAACCTCATCACCTAAACCTTACACAATTATTTATTAATTACCTTGTAATTGATAAATCCACCATCACCTTACCCTGCCACCTCATTTTGCCACCTCATCATGACCTAGCCCTAACCCTAAACTAACCTAATTAAGACCTATGACTTGGTCTAGACTCACATCCATAACTAATGCCTCCTTACTCGCACTCCAAAACCGACCTTCTAGCCACTTGACCAAGCCCGCAACCGATCTCTCGGGAGAAAAGCGGGGAAGGTGGGCTGCTTTTACTAAAAATAGCCTACTTTTTCCTTACCGATGTCGGCCTCCTCGACTCGCCGCCGTGGTTACGTGAACCGCCATCGCCTCAGAATGGCCTCCCAAACCAAAAACAAAGGATCAAATTTCATTTTTGGGATCGGGTCGAATGATTTTGAATCAACAGAGATCATTGGGAGCGAAAAAGAGAGTCCAGATCTTCACTTGACCGAGCCGAGAGACGAGTGGAAATACTGAAGTGTTTACAAAGAAAGGAGATCAGCTTGCATCTTCGTCAAAACCAAGAAGTCACATCTTGCATGTCCTCTCGTTATAACATTTCTTATGCCTTTTGAATTACAAATCCTCATAAATCCATCCCTAAATCCACTACCCAAAGATGCATATTACCTCTAACTATCATTCATCTACCTCTCATCACCTCATTTCCTAATACCACCTATATACAGCCTTACAAAAACACAACTACCCCACAAAGCAACCAACCTACAGATCCTAGAACCCACCTAGTATCGGTTATCAAGAATCGCATCGGTTATCAATAACCGCCATCGGTTCCTCCGATCAAAACCGAAAACCATCCTTTCCCTACCCAGTTCAATGAAGCAACTTAATTGATATTTTACGATATTTTGTGTTAATTCATATTAGCAGGGAAACCACCACCTTCGAAAGGAAGTTTTATATTTCTGGGCCCAAGGCGCTTTCCTCATTTATTGTCTAATCAAAATCTTGTGGTCTTGTGTTCTTATTTAGAGGTAGTCCTTCCAAGACAAAAAGGAGTTCTTCGCAATCAGCCCCGATCTTTCTCTACGGTACGCGCACACCATCTCGACATTCTACGGTATTCCTCCTAGCCCCTAACCTTATCTCTGTTTCTAAAAGGAACGAATCATTCCAAGTGAAACATTTTGGCACGCTCGGTGGGACCCATCTTGGGTTTCTGTTTCTCTTGCTTACTTTCATTTTAGGAAGCATACTTGCTGTTGCTTCTTTTGTTATATATTTCGTAACGAATTTGTCTTGCTTTCCTAGTTTTGCATTAGTGAAAGTCATCTCTCTTGTTTCATCGAACATAATTTTTGATTTGGGTTTAAAACACGTGCATTGCATTCCTGCTTGTTGTTTTTCAATTCTAGTGAACGAGATTAAGTAATGTGTCGTACATATGGGGGTGATATCCACGGTATTGACAGGAAATTAATCTTACATTCACTGCACAACACATACCGAATCACTTCACAATTAACACAACAGCTCAAACATCCCCCTTTTTTTTCCGCGGTATTCCTCCGCCCGATTGAGGTAACCTTATAAGCCAAAACAACTTGACATTTCCCCTAAGTCTCTTGTTTAGGATTCTGACATTATTCTACATCTAAAGGCATAAGCCCACGATAATTAAAATTAACCCTAGGGTTAATCTCTGGATTTGTGTGTGCATCTTGCTTGTTCTTAGTTCTGTTTTCTTTCTCATACTCTGTTTTCTGTGATCAATAATTGGACACGTATACTAAACGTTGTTAAAAATCAAATTAGCAGCCTTTTTATATCTTGTTAGCCCAGACTTCTTACACCGACATCGGTTACCTGACCGACGTCGGCTATAGTGTAACCGACATCGGTTACTAGACCGATATCGGTTACTCTCTTTTCCAATTCCTGACAAACCAGCAACCTACCAATTTCACCATTCTAAGGCTGTTTCTATTCCGGATAGATTGAAACCCTACTGTGAACACCTGTCCATGGTTGTTATCACTCGAAAGCAAGCCGCCGCCATGGTTTCACATGCTTGCTCTATTTCTTTACCTGAATCACCCCCTTCACATTCTGTGGGGAATCCTACAGACACCAGTGAGATCCCTCAAATTCCTGTAGGAGACAAGGACTTTGCCAAGTTTCTGGATGCTAATTCTAGCGCTGTACAATACTATTTGTCCCATACCCCGACCATACGCCCGATGGTCAGCTCCTTGTTGGTATGCCTATTAGTATAGCTGCTCATTTAGCTCCCACTCCGCCTGATAATACCGCCTTGCTTCCTGCATCTCTAGCCCCGTCTCCCAATCCGACAGCTTCAGAGGTTCATACGACTCAGATTGGCTTTTCTTTGGCTAATCTTGGACCCCACATATCATTACCACCGACGCCCCTACCTCATCTCTCTTGCAGACTACTCCATTTATGACTTACTCTCTCCACCTATCCACACGAGCTTTCCTTCTCAAGCTCCGCCTACCTTCTCATTCCCATACAAATATCCAAGAACCTCAACACCTTATATGGGACATCCCTATTCTCACACCTCAACATATTCATCCTCCATACCTTATCAACACTTAACTCCACCATTGTCCAAAGTGGAGGCCCTTGCCCAATTTGCCTCCGCTTGCCACAACCGCATCATCATCTCATCCAACCACAGATTTCATCAAACAAATGATGGACAAAATGCAAAACTGAGGCTTCGTGTCGGGAAGTCGTAGCGCTTTGACATACGAGCAAGTTTGTCGGGCCCATTCACCCTTCTGTCCCCCTTCATTCATATCCTCCTCAATGGGAGTTGCCGAAATTTACTCGTTTTAATAAGAAAGAGGATCCTCAACAAAGACACTTGCGGTCATTTAGACATGCTTGTTATTTGATTGCCCATGATGATGCCTTCTCATACTCCGCACCTTTCCCATGTCCTTATCAGACTCCTTGAGTGGTACAGTGCTTTAACCCAGCACTCAATCTTCTCTTTTAACCAACTAGCCCAATCTTTCTTGGATCACTTCTCCATTAACATTGCTAAGAAAGTATCCATCACCGACCTTTATGCCATTCGACAATTCGAAGACGAATCTATCGCAGATTTCGTCGGACGATGGCGCGGCCTTATCAACCAACTTACATATGCCTTGCCTCAGACTGAACTTATCGAACTTTTCACGCGGGCATGTGCTAAGCACATTTCTCCTACTCTCCAAATTCAAACTTTCCGTACATTCGATGAAGCCTTTACTATGGCTCGAAAACTAGAGATTCGAGCCTTAGAGGAAGAGAAATTGCGGTTGCGTAACAAAAACCCCAATTTCCGAACTCCTGATTCTACCAATAAACCAAATACCACCACTCCTCACGCATCCACTTCTTCTAAATCAAAAGGAGCTGTCCACGCGGTGATGGTTAAATCTCAAACACCGTCTAATGCCCCACCAAAAACCACCTATAAGTACAAAGCCGAGCCCATCAACTACACTCCCTTGGGAGAAACATATGGTGTGATATTGGAAAAATTGCTCAAAGCAGGAGCCATTACATTACCTCTTGTTAAACCTCATTCCGGGTTTGATTCCACTCGCGCCATACCTTCCTGGTACAAAGAAAATGACTTCTGTAACTTCCACCGCGTGAAGGGACACAGTCATGAGAACTACAAGATGTTGAAAAACATAGTGCAGGAAATGGTTGACGTAGGGGATATAACCCTCGATAATCCTAATGCCCCTGCCAACCGAAATTTGAAAATATTCAACAAACCATTCCCGAATCACTCTCCCAACAGTAACACAAACCAGGATATCTTAGCCGAGGAGAGTGTTCATGAGATCCATGCAGTCTTTGATACCCAACCCAAAGCCTCTATCGAGAAAATTTTGAATCAAGCCTCTTCACTAACACAGGAGCCCGAACCTCCTTTACCACCATCGAACCAAAGCGAAATCATTCCTTTACCCATAAAGGAGTTAACTGCCCAGACTCCTCTTCCCATCGATGAGTCTTCTTATACCACATCCCTACAAGACTGCGAACGGATGTTATCTAATCTATCTATTTCCCAGACTTCCCCTTCTACCGCTCTTGCTGCACAAGAGGAAGGTACGCCACTCCTTTTGACATCCTTAGACGAGAAATCTCTTGCACCGACATCACCAAATTCTTTAACCATGACGGATCCTCTCGAACACGCCCTCTTACCTATTAGTTCTTCATCACCTAAATCTTTTCAACGACCGGTTGACCTCTTAACATCTATTGATACAGTACCTCATCTACTCACTCAGATCACACCCACACAGGACTCGGAATCACAACCCACCTTTCTTCCATACCAAATTTACAATTCAAGCCTGAAGACTGTCATTCTCCAGAGGATAGACAAATCCTATGGGAACGTTTGAGTACGCCATATTCTACTCAAATGCAAATGACCGATCCTGAGAACTCCACCATATACCCGAAGTGTTTATAGAAGCTTAAAATGCCCATGTTCTCACCTTCACCCCCTCACCTCTACCAAATGCCTCGTCCACTTCTATTAACTTATTCAAATCTTCCCCTATGCTTGGGACCTTACCCATACCTGGGCCTAACACACCCGCCTAAGCGACTAGATTTGTCCAAGAATAAAGCCGCCCCGCCACCTAGGAGACACACTCAACCCGTGCCTCTATCACAATCAAAACCATCATAATCATACCTACCTTCCATATTAAGACCTCATCCTTCCACCTTGAACCAATATATCATACCTCCTGCGTTTTCTTCAAAACGATCTACGCCTTCTCTGCACCCATATAGGGATCAAAGGGTATATCAACATTATCACCCCACGCATCCGGTCCACCTATCAACCCTAAACAAACTCCATCATCAAAGGATTTATTTTCTGTCACTCCCTTTCTCCGTGGTTGTTTCCCTACTACCATGTCATCTCGTAGCCTCATCATCTAACCAACATAACGTAGCTCCTACGCCAAAGAAACCACGTTTAGTGAAAAACACATATCAACACCCCTCGCTAAACCACCATCCATACGAACTAACCACGCCCAAACATTACCAAAACCCGTGCAATCAATACCCTCATCCTCTTCTCGATTTTGACCCACTCAAAGGATCTTACACCAAAATCCTTGCTATGTTAGTAGAGAATGCGACCATTTCCCTACCCCCACTTAGACCTTATGACCCGTCTAAACCTCGACCTATAGGTTATGATGAGTCTAAGATTTGCGCTATCACCGCACACCAGACATGATGTGGAGGGATGCAAAGCTTTAAAACCATCCTTCGTTAGTACCTCTCCCAGATAGAAAGGTTAACAAAGACAACTTACGAAGGGAGAGACCTTTAGCTTCACCCTCTCCTATACCATCTATCCCCGCCTCACCACGATCTATCATTATTACAACCCCACCTCAAGACCATGATTTAACCCAACCATCTTCCTCATCTCAAAGCTTACGAGATTAATATGATTAGTGTTGCTACTCGAGCGCAGAAAAACAATGAGAAAGTGAAAGAAAGCACACTGTGCCCTCTCTTCTCCGTCTCAAAGCATCCCGATTGCACCACCACCCAAAGTGGTTATTCGTGGACCCGCTTACCCCGCTCTAATGGAGTTGCCCATCGAGCCATGATTAAACAGCCTTCACCAATCACCCGTAAAATGACACTATATGATCTCATTCGATTTCAATCTCATCGACAAGCTCTCGTTGAAATTCTTCAAGGGATCGAGGTCTTACCTAATGAAACCCTTCCCGTTGCCTCCATTCTAACACCCAATCACGTTGCCTCTCTCACCAAACAACCCACCGCCCAACCACTTCTCGTCTCTCGTACCACAAGCTGCGCCGCAATGGCTCAAGATGAAATTGTTTCGATTTTGGTACGTAAGATCCCGACTCTCGCCTGCTCATCTCAAACCTTACGTCCGGG
This sequence comes from Taxus wallichiana var. yunnanensis, assembly GCA_018340775.1. Classification (NCBI taxonomy): domain Eukaryota; kingdom Viridiplantae; phylum Streptophyta; class Pinopsida; order Cupressales; family Taxaceae; genus Taxus; species Taxus wallichiana. The sequence continues at coordinate 878,978,532 of CM031238.1, forward strand.
ACATTCGTGTACGCTGCCTTATGATTGACGGGGTGCTAGCCTAAACATCATCTCTTCAAAAGCTTTTCAACAAATGAATATCCCTTCTAGCTACACGTGTGCCAACCCCATCATGTCATGCGGTCATTTAATGACGCTATTACCTCTACCTTAGGCACCATGATCCTCAACATTCGGTAGGACCACGTACTTTACCCGAACTCTTCTATGTCCTTGAGGGAGAGTTCCAATATAATATATTGTTGGGTCGCCTCGATCCGGCCATGGGATGCGTTCCTCAACATTACATAGATGCATAAAATTTGAGTACGAGGGAAGTCCTACACCGTAAAAGCTGATCCTCCCCCCTTTAAAACTTGTAATATGTTATACCGCCCTAACGATGTGCTTATACCAATCAAGACACCCATACATTCAACCCAACCATCCTCTTCAAATGTACCTCAACCATCCACCTCAACCGCGCCTACGCCTTCAACTGATGAAACCACCATCGCAAAAACCACTTCCCTTCCCGCAACTAACATCCCAACCTCTCGACCCTTTAGTAGATGTTTTTCAATGCCTTACGCTGGGGGAGTACCGCCTATATAACGTTAGTTCTTTCCCTACCCCGTAGGAGTACGGACAATTACATGCACATCCCACCTACGACCGTCACGTGGGGGAGGTAATCTCTTACGGACCACCCCATCACCGCACCAACCTAACGTATGGGGGTGTTGACGCATCCTCCATTACCCCCGAACCTCCTCTTGGTGTGGTTCCTTCAATCCGATTTTCAATACTTGAAAAATCGCTCGCCGCGCCCTCACCTTCTTGACTCATTTTGGCTTGGAAAGGCTTTGGTTTTGGTCTTTATGAACAAGGCCGACATACACTCATTCCCATGACTACCGCAAACACAATGATCGCAGCGGGTCTCGGTTTTCCTAAAACACCTACGCAAGAGACACATCGCGTCGCTTGTCTTCTCGGAAGAAGACGACGCTACCCCTACCAAACCATCATTACCCACTTTGCCATCATCACCCACGTAATCTATGAACCCGAATCTATCCCTCCTAACTTTTTTTTTTTTTCATAAATGCTATCTTCATAGGTCCTCTCACTTATCAACGCGATAATGAGGACCCATCTTCTCTTCCCCTTCTCGTATCCGTACATGATCAAGAGGATTCACCTTTGATTAATGTTGTTGAGTGCCAGATGACGACTCCATCCTCACTTACCTCGGGGCGGATGACTCTTATCTTCAACGTGCCTTACCATCTCCAAAACCCAAACCATGCTGAATGAATCTACTATAGAAATCAACATCCACACGGAGGAGGATCTCACATTGTGAAGATTGGACAATCCCTTAACGCATCGTAATAAGTCGCCTTTACTACTTTCCTCTCAGTGCTTCGCAACCAAGCTTTCGCTGGTCTACGCCGACATGCCAGAATTGATCCTACCATTTCCATCCATAACATCACTCTAAACCCCGATTCCAAACTAGTCAAAAAAAATTGAGAAAATGCATCCACGCATTGCCCTCTTGGTCAAAGAGGAGCTCCAACGACTCCTTTCTCGCTTCCTTCATTCTCGCCTATCGACTATCCTCAATGGATTTCTAACATCGCATACCTGCTACTAAAGTGACGGGGACTTCGATATGCACGGATTTCTGGGATCTTAACCTCGCTTGCCCTAAGGATGACTTCCCCTACCTAGCATTGACCAACTTGTTGATCTCACCGCAAGCCATGAGATGCTTCTCTCATGGATGGCTTTTCAGATACAACCAAATTTTGGTTGCCTCGCCGATCAACACAAAACTACCTTCATAACTCCTCGGGAACCTTCATACCGTGTGTAATGCCATTTGGCCTTAAGAATGCTGGTGCGACTTATCAACAACGGGCTATGACCTACATTTTTCATGACATTATGCACACTATCCTCAAGATTTCGCTGATTCGATCTTCTTGGCAAGTCTAAACATCGCAGTGAACATCTCGATGTTTTAACCATTATTTTTGACCGCCTACTACAATATTCTGTCCGTCTTCAACCAAAAAAATGTGTCTTTGGTGTCCTTTCAGGAAAACTTCTTGGCTTTATCGTCTCTTTGCGTGGCATTGAGGTCGACCCATCTAAAGTCAAAGCTATTCTCAAAATGCCCCCACCTACCAATCTCAAACAATTGCGTAGTTTACAAGGTAAGCTCCAATCTATCCGACGTTTCATCTCCCAACTCTCGGATCGATGTCAACCTTTCCATCACCTCCTTAAGAAGGACATTGATTTTCAATGGAGCCAAGAGTGCCACCAAGCCTTTGAGGCTCTTAAAACTTATCTCTTACAGCCACCCGTGCTTATCCCACCTCAAGACGACCGCCCTTTCTACCTTTACCTTTCCGCCACTGACCACGCTGTAGGGGCCATGCTTGCACATCGTGACTCTGAGAATCGAGAACAAGCCGTTTATTATATAAGTCGTACTTTGGTGGACTATGAGACTAGGTATACACATGTAGAAAAGTTGTGCCTAGCCCTATCATTCGTGGCTACCAAACTCCGACACTACCTTCTGAATCACAAAACTTTCGTCATCACCAACACGGACCCCATCCATTACATGTATGCCAAACCTCATCTAAACCAACGCATCGCCCGATGGCTCATGCTCCTCACCGACCTCGACCTTGAGTTCGCCCACCAAAATCAATCAAAGGACAAACCATCGCAGACAACTTACGGAAGCCCCTTTACTCCGGGAACAATTTACCAATTTTATATTCCCCGACGAACTCATCCCACTCTTTCACTCAAGGAGGAGTCATATCCAATGACTCTCTTCTTCGATGGATCCAAATGCCAACGCGGTGGAGGAGCCGGCGTTGTTCTTATTCCTCTCGATGCTGAGCCTATGCCTCTTTCATTCCGACTCGATTTCCTCGCACTAATAATACAAATGGAATACGAGGCCCTTGTTCTGGTCTCCGTGTCATGCTACACTTAGGTATCAAATCTATCAATATTTTTGCGACTCTCAATTGGTAGTCAATCAAGTTATGGGCATCTACCAATGCAAAAATGAGGAACTTCAAAAATACAAACACTACGTGGATTCACTTCTAACCTTATTTACTCACTATTCTATCCAAACCATTCCACGCTCTACTAACAAATTTGTGGATACTATGGCTTGCTTAGCCTCGCAAATTCCAGCCTCATCAATCGACTCTCGACATTTTTGTCTTGGTCCAACAACTCTTTGCCCCATCTTATTCAGCCCTCGGTTGTTTGTAGATGATAAATACTCGTGTCTCAAGCTAACTCGCAGATACCCGGTATCACCAATTCCATGACTACCTTACAACCTCTGTTCTCCCTTCCGACCTTACTAGTACCGTAAACGTGCTTTTCTTAAACGCGTTTCTTGTTATGTAGTTATGGGGGACTCCTTTATAAACGTGGCTTTGATGGCATCCTCCTTCGATGTCTCACCGGTGCGGAGATCACCCATACCATCCAAAAAGTCCATGACGGTATTTGTGGTGGACATTTTAGTGGCCTTGCTGCGGCTAAACGAATCCTTCACCTTGGTTATTATTGGCCTACTCAAATAACGATCGCTACGAATATGATAAGCGTTGTGTTATGTGTCAACAACATGCCAACCTTCAACATACTCCTAGCCACTCGCCTGTGTCGCTCGAGATCTTCGCCCTTCTCACAATGGGGTTTAGACCTTATTGGTGAGATTCACCCGCCCTCTTCACAACGTCACCGATGGATTATCACAAAGAATCCGAATATTACACAAAATGGGTGGAGGCTATTCCACTCATTTCAACTAAAAAGAAAAAATTGTAGAGTTCATTAACCACCACATTATCTCGTCGCTTTGGTGTTACTCATCGCTAATAACAGATAATGGTAAATCTTTTAAAAACAAGTTGTTACAAGACCTTTGTGACAACTTTGGTATCAAACTTATTTTCTCATCACCTTATTATCCGCAGCCAATGGTCAGCCAATCTTCTAATAAAACCCTAACCAAAATCCTAATGAAAGTTGTCAATGAATCCGGAAGAAATTGCACGATCACATTCCCTTTGCCCTTTGGGCTTATCATACTAGCATTCGTACTCTACTAATGCCACACCTTTTCTTTGGTATATGGTACCGAGGCTGTTTTGCCTCTCGAAATACAAATACCTCCCTTAGAATATCTCTTCAGATATTCTCACCAACGATGATTTCCGCCAAGAGCGTTAGCCCAATTGGAGCTTCTTGACGAAAGTCATCTTACACTCTTGATCACCTTCAAATCTATCAAAACGCATCAAACGTGCTTATGATAAGCGACTTCATGAGCGTATTTTAAGGTTGGTGATCTTGTCCTCAAAGAGAATCAACATGTCACCAAACTAGAAAAGAGCAAACGTGGAAAATTTGCTCCCAATTGATTGGGCCTTACATAATCACTCACACCTATGGATCAAGTGTTATCGCTTAGCTTCGCTTAATGGTAAGCTCCGAACTCGAACCCCTTAATGCCTTGCATCTTCGACCATTCTACAATTGAATTTAGTGCTATATCACTTCTTATCTACCGCCGCTCGTCCCTTGAGCTCACATACCACCACATGCACTTCGCTTCCTACACCTCATAATAAAAATCAAGCTCACATAGTTTGATTCTCACCTCACCTAAACGATGCCTTCCTTTTTAGTCTAGTCCATGACTTCAAAGTTTTAAAATAAGCCGTATTCTTATGGGATTTTCTTGAGTCAAACTTCCTACCAAACTAGATGCTTCACGCCAAAAGAACATCTAGCTATCTAAATTATATATAGATTGTTCCCTCTCAAAGGACAAATATATGCCAAATTATTATCTATTATACATAGATCGCTCCTCCGAAGGACAATTTATGCACTAAAATCATATCTACTACTATAAATAGATCGCTCCCTCAAGGACAAATATACACGATCAGCCTTTATCGAAGCTTCTCGCATTGATCAGCTTCGTGAAGACCTCAAGAATAGCACAATCAATATCCTCAGTAGACTTCCCGCATCGATCACCTATATTCAAGAAAATAAAGCCTCATTCAAAAAGAACTTTTTGGGTCATGGACTTGTCTATTTAGGGTAGGTTCTCTTTCGCCGTAACACTCACTTTGTAATAAATTCTCTCAGTACCTCAGCTATATCATCCACCTCACCTCACCATTTGTTTCAACTCAAGGGACGAACGTACACCCGATATATTATGATCATACAACTCTTTTCACCTATGGACTTCTCGCCTATGCACGGTACCTAGGGCTTCAAGCTCGTTCTACGTTTGGTGGTTTGTTTAGCTTTTTTTCACCTACGAAGCACTCTTTTCGCTTTGCCTCGCATCTAGGATTGTGTGTTGATCTTAATCAGGACATGGTTCCCTACCACTTGGGTAGGCTAACTTTTGCTTCCCTTATACCTTTTACAACATCACCAATTCATTTCCGACACCAACAACCTTACCTTACCAATATTAATATCAATATTCTTACCAATCAACCAATTGCCTAAACCGTGCACTAAATTGCTCCGAATTCGCCTCTCCCTGGTCCTAAGGGAGAACTACATCGGTCTGAGGCCCCTCCTTGCTTTGTGCAATGGGCTATGTAGGCAGCACTTCGGAGACATGGGGTCTCCCAAGGTTAGCTCGACCATCCCCTACCATAACCTATCATGTGTGGTAAATATAAATATTTTTGTGTATTTCTATTTAATCACATTCCTCTTTATCCTTTTTCAAAACACAAAAAGTCAAAATGAAAACATTCTTATTATTATAACTCAAATCAACATACATATTCAGTTTTATTTAGATGTTAAACAAATACATCTTCTCTATCATCGACACGCAGTGTCGGGTACTTTATTTATTCTTATACCTTGCTAACATTTATTTAGACCCTCACGCCTCATCCTCAACTAGGTGATGATCGTGATCGCTCGACCCTCTCTCGCCAAAGCCTCTCGTCTCAATGGTACCACGGCTATTGGTACCGCCACCGATCTGCCAATCTCTCCTCGTAACATATGAATACTCCTCTCGCATGGAGGACTCCCAGCCTCTAGTCTCTTCACCCGTGACTCGCAACCACTAACAATCCTCTTGTCTCATTCACTCGCGCTTGAGTCTGCTGAACCAAATGCTGCAGATGATCCTCTCTGCTGTAATCATCGCTATGTCGATGATCACGTACACCTCACCTGCAGCTCGCTACCCACCATAATCTATAGGCCTCTCGCTGCTTCGCATCCATTACCTCCCGCGATCGGGCCGCTACCTCTTCGTGCCCTTCTGGAGGTGTTGGCTGGGGAGGTGAGAATACCACCTCGCATCGATCCTCATATAGGGTCTATAAGCCTGGGGTATATCCTGCACAAATCCAAATTGTCGCCACACGCGATCTAGAGGAATCCTCTCATACTCACTGGCCTCGTGCCTGCGATCCACCTCAATCGCTCTACACCCTCAACTCCTCGCCTATATTCTCTGTTACCATATAGTTTCCGTAAGGCCACCAACAGATATCCGCAATCGCCACTCTCTCCCATACCGCCTATAATACTCAAAGTCATCCACACGGCCTTGGGATCTTGCCTCCTGTTGCCTGGACCCATCGTCAATCCCAACCTCTCGATCCGCCTTCTCCCGATTGGATGGATCGGCCTACTTGTCGCACACAAACAATGTGCTCATAGGCCCAACAAAGGTAATAAGTATGAACAATCCAAAGGTCATTCTATGATTTCGCCTACAAGCCCATAAACCCCCAGTAGCTCCGCCAAATATGCAGTGCCCATGCAAACGCCACATTCCTTTCCATCATCTCCCAAATAACACACATCAATGCCTTTGGAAATCTTCCCCTTCGCCTCTCGTAATGCATAATACCCTACCACTATCATTAAAATTATCTGCTAACCTTGTCTCCTCGGGTGTGCCGATACATTATCCCATACGTAAATGACAAACCTCATTGTTAAATCTCATGCGTATGGACCAAATATCACAGTTATCGCTCCCCGTGCCACGCTAGGTAATGCCTGATATACTGGTTTTCCTGTAATTGGGAGTCTCAAAATACGGAACACATCTTCCAATGTTATCGCCATTTCCCTCATTGGCGATAGAAGGTATTTGTCTCAGGATTCCATCTCTCAATCAACACCTGTAACATAGCATGGTTACGTGCGATTCGTGAATAATAGCGGATTCCACTTAACCCCAAACGATTTATCAATGTCCATTCAGCTGGCGTTACATCCGCTCGGATTCGTGACAACAGCGCTGGTACACTATCATTCATCCTCAACCCTGCCTCTGCCTGCATACATCCAAATAACAAAAAACCATTTAATTCCTCCAATCCCCCTGGGTTTTTTCTCAAATTCTGGAAATTCCTACAGCAACCGGTATCGTTTACAGCTAACCGGTACCGGTTGAGTAACCGATACCGGTTATCCCTAACCGATATCGGTCCCTGTTACTTTCATACACCTTGCCTAAACAACCACCTACGACAATAATTTGAGCGTTTATTCCTTTCTATACCTACAAACATACCTGAAACCCCTGATCACCTACCCCGTAACACTTACAACCCTTGCTATCATGTTTTCTTTTTCATATCTACCCACTTAATCTCTTATTCATAACACATGCAAAAATCAAATCACAACCAAAACGTTTACCTCTTGGGTTGCAGTAGCTTGAGGTGGCCCTTGTCTTCCCTCTTGTCCCTGCCTGCTGGATGTTTCTCCTCGTCCTGCCATTATCACCACCTTTTTCAAACCTGCCTTTCTGTCTTCTGAATCTCAGATCACAATCACTTTCCCTGTCTCTTTACTCCTAATCACTCAAATCTCTCATGCAATTACATGTCTCAGTCGTCAAAAAGCGTCGCGTTCGCGTATTTAACTTCTTGCATGGCTCTCAAAATTAGAACTTAAGTTGCCACCCTAGCTTTTTTATTTTTAGAAAAGCTCATACCTAAATAACCGGTATCGGTTATGTAACCGATATCGGTCTACTATCTACCGACGTCGGTTATCTAACCGATATCGGTTATAGACCTATCTTTTTACAACATGGTTCTTTTTCTTCATTTTCTACCTAATTTTTTGTCGCGCCCGCCCTTTTTCCTGCATAACAACACCATTATCCATATTTCTCCATCCACCACACATATCATTACAATGTCCATAACATCATCTATTTTACAAAAACAAACAAACCATCAACTAAGTCACATCTACACAAAACCAAAAACTCATCATTTGGATCCAACTCATCAGATACATATATAACAATGTCACAAAACCAGCCCACAACATGCAACATTTCATCATATAACATGTCATCCATATATACTTGCAAAAACAAAAACATCAACATCATCCATATATCAACATGTCAATTAAACTCATCATATATTCTATACCACAAACCATTCACGAAAATACTTAAAAACATTTTCAACACTACATATGGATCAAAACATCATCTATATATATATATATATATATACAAGTTTTCAAATATACACTGTGCCCTACATCAAGGCCTCTCGTGATCTCATCATACAACTAAGTCGGCACGCAAGCCGCAATAATTCATCAAAATCTCGACTCGCTCGCAGCCGGTCCCTTATATCAAAAATATACTCGGCTCGCAGTTTGGTATCAAATATACAACCCGTACTCGACTTCGCAGCCGGTATATAATGAATAAATGAATCCATACATGAATAAATGATGGCACGCAGCCTCTATCAACACAACCGGCTTCCGCAGACCGGTGCCCATGTCCCTATACAAAAACTATGTGGGGATCCTTAGCTCTCCCACCACCCTCGCACCTCTCCTCGCTGGTCCTCGGGTGCCTCTCGCCTCCCCGCTCGTAATGTGAGACACGCCGGCCGGGGCCGCACTCTCCTCGCGATCTCGACTACGTGAGGTCTCCACTCGGTGTGTCGCGTATGGCCGAGTACTCAGCTCGGTGCTTATCAAGAACATCCCGATAGTACGGGCCTCCGCTTCCGCCTCCATGTATCTATCTCGTGCCACCGCTTGCAGATTGGGCCGGGTCCCTGACTTCCTACCGCGCACCCGTGCTCAGGCCGTGGTGCTCGTGGCCGTGTCATCTTCTTGCTTGCGCGAGTGGTATCTCGTACTGTGCGTGCTCGGGCCGGGCTGGCTGCTGGATGCTGGTATCTGCTACTCGTGTTCGTACCTACACTGTGGCCGTCCGCTAGTGGTGGTGCTGCATGTGCTCGTGCTCGAGCTCGGGCTAGCTGCCTCGTAAGACCCCCTATTCGTGCTGCGCAGCAGCAAAGCTACCCCGTAATAACTACACTCGCCCCTCGAGCTGATCTCTCTGCCGCACCGCCGCTAAGTCTAGCTGCATGGTGGTCATGCTACCTCGCCGCTCTCTCTCGACTGAGCCCACCAAACCCTCGTATGCTCCTGTGCACCCAGCATCATCTACGCCATCATCTGCTGGCCTCTCTGCAACCCAATCTGGATCCAAGGGCTGTGGTGCAGGCAGTGGGGCCTCTACATCATCCCTCCTGTACTGAGGGAAGGGAGGTGGCTCGTCCTGTCGCAGCCCCATCTGCTTGCGTACCCTCTCTAGGGGTATCCTCTCGTACTCTCCCGCCTCCGTCTCCGTTATCCGAAAGTGTACTGGATCCAGCGAATCGTATTTCTGGCCTCCTCTGTGTGGGTGATGACCTCTGTAAGGTCTCCATATGATGTCTACCGCTGTCAGGCCCTCTAATAAATGTCTATAATACGCCACATCTCACCCTGCAAGAACTGCTCGTGGCTGCCCCACGACCCCCAACCACCTCTGAAAGCCATATCTGTATATGACCTGTGGCCCTGGCTGCTGGGGTAACCCTACTGGCCTGATGCATATGATGTGCTCATATGCCCAACAATGCAGCAAAAATGTCAAACAGATACCGAATCGCCTCATCCGGTGATAACCCCAGAGCTTCTCAGATAGCCGCACTGAGACATACACTGGTGCCCACGCATAGCAAGTATGCTCCTCAATCATCTCAAGCAACACCCCCATCAACGCCCGTGGAAAGCGGCCTCCCTCTGAGTCCGGGAGGGCGAAGCAGGTGATCCCAATCATCATCAGCACAGCCAGCCGTGTCTCGTGTCGATGCACATGGTACATGTCACCATACCCAATGCTCGCGCTGTGATAGGTAAGTAGCTGTGGCCGCATCTCCAAAACCTATAATATGCTGCCCATGGCCTCGAATCTACTCGAAGATCGCTCTCTCGATAGGTAGTCGAAGGATGCGATATACATCCTCCAACGTGATAGTCATCTCCCGGTCCGGGAGATGGAACACATTGGTTACCGGATCCCATCTCTCGATGAGGGCAACCATCAAGCCGTGATCTCTCTCTATCGCTCTCGTACCTCTGACTCCACCGAGTCCCACCTCGCGCATGATCGCCAAAGGTGAGTCTGGGACACATGTGGTCTCATCCACACCAATAGCGGGGTATCTATCCCGCATCGTCAATCGCCGACGTGCTCGTAAAACCAACCCACATCCTTAGACCTACTTTTTATCACAACATCTACTTTATCCTCTAAACCCCCTTTTATCCCCCCGACCACACCCCGACTCTCTACCACCCCACCCAAAACCCAAACTCACCCCACCTACAAACCAAACTCACCCCACCTAAAAACCAAACCCACCCAACCCAAAACACAAAACACACCCACCCCACCCAAACCCCTACCCAACCCAACGCCCAAAATCTACCCAAATCCAAACCCACCCAACCCCAAAACAAAACAAACCCAACCCAACCCACCCCACCAAACCCAACCCAACCCACCCCAACCAAACCCCACCCCACCCAACCCATACCCATACAAAACCCAAACCGACGCCGGCCGACATACGACCGACGCGGTCCACCCTAAACACCTTGTCCACACAGCTTTCCGACCGATGTCGGTGACGCTTAGCAACCAACATCGGCCGCTATAATTGCGGACAACCAGTAGACATATTTTTCCATTTTTATACTTATCTACCCACCCAAACACCATAAAACCTACCCACCCAAATTGACTTGCCCTATTTTACCCCTCTATCCTCTTCGCTTTTCAAATTACGTCAATTTACTCATTATTTCCTAAAAATGTAAATTCCTACCCAAACCCCAATTTCGCTTAATACCATTCAAATGCACAAAATAAAGAGTTCCGAGCCTACCCGCATGACGACGACACGCGCCGTGGTGGGATGGGTGGTGGTGGTCCACCGGTCCAGCCTCTCGCTCTCCTCCCGCCTCGCTGTGCCATGGCTCCACTTCTACTCGTTGGGTCCCCGGCCAATCAACCGTGCCTCCTCCTCACTCGGGCCCACAAACAACTCACTCCTCCAAAGAAAATAGCTCCACCTCACTCAATAAACCTCCAATCTCAACTCTCCATGTCAGACAAGTCAATTTGGTTTTCAAAATAACAAAGTGACAATGACAAGCCGTATTTTTCTTTTTATAGGTTTTTCGCCTTAACCGATATCGGTTTCATTTTTCCCTAATGAATGGTAGATCGGTCCCTTAACCGATATCGGTCATGTAGAATCGACATCGGTTTTTCTCGCCAACTTTCCCCAATTTTTTTCCCTTATTTACCATTTGCCCTTTTTAACCACATATCGCCTATATCCACCTTTCTTCAACACCATTTGTTTACAAACTTCGCCCGACCCAAGGCCTCACTCCTACCCATTTGCCCGACCCAAGGCCTCGCCCTACCCATTTGGCCCGACCCAAGGCCTCAACCTACCCCTTTGGCCCGACCCAAGGCCTCACCCTACCCATTTGGCTCCGACCCAAGGCCTTAACCTACCCATTTGCCCAACCCAAGGCCTCGCCCTACCCATTTGGCCCGACCCAAGGCCTCGCCTCTACCCATTTGGCCCAACCCAAGGCCTCAACCTACCCATTTGGCCCGACCCAAGGCCTCAACCTACCTATTCGGCCCGACCCAAGGCCTCACCCTACCCATCCGACCCGACCCCAAGCCGCCACCCAACAACTTGGCCCGACCCAAGGCCTCACCCTAACCATCCGCCCAACCTGTGGTCAGAACCTAACAACTTGGCCCGACCCATGGCCGTATCACTTCAATACCATACCCACAATCAATGTTTTATTTTATCCATCCATCCTGTACCTTTTGTTCAATCGAGCTCACCTGTTCGTGTTTTAGCATGATTAGGGTCCTCGACTTGATCTGTCGACCAACTTTGCCTAGACCTAGACCGTGACGTTATCTCAACCAAACCAACCATTTGCGTACCGCCGAACACGCCTAAACGTTCTCGTACCTTACCCGTTATATACCCCGAGCTACTTCCTATGCCTTGATACCGGATTATATCACCCTTGTTTGGATAAACTATCGACGCTTGCCTATGCAACCGCTTTGGTTTTCTCGTCAAATCATGTACCTAGTCGTATTTATTGCATTTCAACATGCGCTCGCTTCTCGACCTACCCCACCACCTTACCATCCCCTCTACAACATTTACCCTTTATCAACCTTATCCCCGATTTCCCGTTCACTCAATCTGTGATAGATTTGAGGGGATTACCTATACCCTTAACAGGGAAACCACTTCATATTATTGTCCGTGCACTTTACAAAACAAGCTACACGACAATAAGGAGCTAATGTAGACACCAAATTTGTGTCTTACGACCCCTCAGACCCGCATCTCATCTCGCAACTTAACCTCATCACCTAAACCTTACACAATTATTTATTAATTACCTCAGAATTGATAAATCCACCATCACCTTACCTGCCACCTCATTTTGCCACCTCATCATGACCTAGCCCTAACCCTAAACTAACCTAATTAAGACCTATGACTTGGTCTAGACTCACATCCATAACTAATGCCTCCTTACTCGCACTCCAAAACCGACCTTCTAGCCACTTGACCAAGCCCGCAACCGATCTCTCGGGAGAAAAGGGGAAGGTGGGCTGCTTTTACTAAAAATAGCCTACTTTTTCCTTACCGATGCCGGTTCCTACTCGACCGCCGTCGGTTACATGTAACCGCCATCGGTTCCTCAGTAAATTGCCTCCCAAACCAAAAACAAAGGATCGAATTTCATTTTTGGGATCAGTCGAATGATTTTTTTGAATCAACAGAGATCATTGGGAGCGAAAAAGAGAGTCCAGATCTTCACTTGACCGAGTAGAGACAGTGGAAATACCGTAAGTGTTTCAAAGAAAGGAGATCAGCTTGCATCTTCGTCAAAACCAAGAAGTCACATCTTGCATGTCCTCTGTTATAACATTTCTTATGCCTTTTGAATTACAAATCTCATAAATCCATCCTCGAATCCACTACCCAAAGATGCATATTACCTCTAACTATCATTCATCTACCTCTCATCACCTCATTTCCTAATACCACCTATATACAGCCTCCTTACAAACAACACAACTACCCCACAAAGCAACCAACCTATAGATCCTAGAACCCACCGGTATCGGTTATCGAAGAATCGCATCGGTTATCAAGAACCGCCATCGGTTCCTCCGATCAAAACCAAAACCAGCCTTTCCCTACCTAGTTCAACAAAGCAACTTAATTGATATTTTACGCTTTTGTGTTAATTCATATTAGCGAAACCGACCACCTTCGAAAGGAAGTTTTATATTTCCTGGCCCAAGGCGCTTCCTCATTTATTGTCTAATCAAAATCTTGTGGTCTTGTGTTCTTATTTGCAGTAGTCCTTCCAAGACAAAAAGGAGTTCTTCGCAATCAGCCTCGATCTTTCTCTACGGTACACACACACCATCTCGACATTCTACTGGTATTCCTCCTAGCCCCTAACCTTATCTCTGCTTCTAAAAGGAACGAATCATTCCGAGTGAAACACCTCTATTGCAAATAAGACACTTATTTTTGTTCTTGTCCCCATGTTGATGTTTTTTTGGGACTTTTGAGAGGAATGGGATTTTCCTTTTCCTTTTCCTTTTCTTTTTTTTGAGAAGATAGTGATTGCTCCTCTTCATCATCTTTGCTATAAAATGCTTCTTCTTGTTGTAGTATATTCACCAGCTTGTCAAAACTAACTGTCTGATCTGAAAATTTGATTGTCATCACAAAAATGTGGTATGAAGGAGGGAATGATCTCAGAACAATGGGAACAAGAGATATATCAGTGACATTCTCTCCTAGGGATAGAAGTGAAGCCCTCAATTTTGTGACTCTTTTTAAGAAAGATTCTACTTTCTCATTCTCTGTTTTAATTTCAATGTGTGTAATCGACTCTCACAAATTCAAAATTGTGTTCTTGTTTTGGCCTCATATACTATGCTCAACTTATCCCACACTTCTTTCGTTGTTTTAGCATCTCGAATGGGATTGCACGTCATTGATCACTGTAAAAAAATATAATGAATTTTTCCTTATGATTAGCTTTGTAAAATTGTCTTTGTAGAGTAGCATCATCTCGGTGATCTTGTACTGGAACCATTCACCACTGCCATATCTCTTCAAACTCAAGATGTGTTCTAATCTTAGTCTTCGATGCAACATAATTATCTCCTCTTAGGAGTTGTGAGTCTGGATATGGTCTCTCAATCTATATATTTTCAGTCTATATACTGAACCTTTCTATATACGCACCCTTGTAATATACCCGTTGCATGGAAGAATCTCACCCTTTCGATATATTCGATAAGTACGTGAAAGAGGCATTAACGTACATGAAAGAATTTGATACTTGGTACCAAGATAGTACTGAAAGGGGTATATACGATTATTAACACCAGCTCAAATAAATATCCTCATACGTGCGCGTAATCTTCGCTTATATAATTAGATAATTTTAGTGTCGAATTTATTTCTTACAATCATTCAAAACAAATGGGATGGATCAAAGTGTGTGCATTGTGTCCTTATTACTCCCTATCAATTTATAGGGACAATGCCCAGATGATGACATTGTTGCAGCTATATTAGGCATTAAGTGTAGTAGTAGTCATGACGACTTTACCCGTAAGCGCTTCCCAGAGGCACTGTATATACCGAATGTTGCGAAAGAGATCTGAAGATCTCATGAGTGTTACATAACCAAAATTTAAATGATTTTGTTTACAAATATCTGCCGATTTTATCAGTTACAAAGTTTGTGGTTGAATATGACAACTTGTAAATTAGTACAATCCACTAAAAATGTACAATTACATCCAATATTCCAAAAATTGAATGACAGGAAAAAAATTGTTTTGTGAGGCCCCGTGGCCTCTGAAGCTCGAATGGCTCTCAATGTGAAAAACTCGCTCAAAATGCAATTTAAGATGCCTCTCCTTTAGAAAAAGATGCTCAAAATAAAAAAACTGAGTTATGTGAGAGAAAACATTTTGACCCTAAATTAGGGTTTTCTCCGCTAAGTTTAGTGGTCGGTTTAGCAAGAATTCTAGTGGGTTTAGTTGTATTTTTTGCCGCTAAGTTTGTTGTTCCTGCTAAATAGGCCACCAAATTCTATCTATATAAAACAATGGGTTTTGCGCGGGGGGGGGGCCTGACGAACCCCTAACCTCTCCTCACACAATGCTTTTACCCTATTCAACATAGACTCTTCTCAGCCTCATGGACGTTATTAAAATCTTTCATTTCATTTCATTTCAACACAACACTTTATGCGCTTTAGAGTATAAACTAAACCAATTTATATTTCAATTATTGAAAAAATGACTAACCATTTTAAAAACAACTTGGCGAGAGTCGGTGTGTCCACGTGGCTGCGAAGAGATTAGAGTGGTTTTTGTTTTTCCGCGCCATGCGGATCTCGCTTTCCTTATATGCTTTTGAATGCTTTTTCTTTGTTGTTCTTTCCACTATTTTGTTGATATTGGCCGCCGTAGTTTTGGTTCACTTTGTGGATCTTGTTGACAAGTGGGAGCTTGGGAACTTAGGATAGGATGATACACAAGGTTGCTCGATTCACGGTCAAGACTTTTTCAAAACAAACGTAACAGGGGTGAATATTGGCTCGGCCAACATTCTTTTGGATGACTCTGTCGGCGGATGTTTGAAGAGAGAGGCCCTTGTGTGGGCTTGGCGGCTTGGTAATGACCTCTACAATAATGCAAAGTCAACAACCCTTAAAACACAACTCAACATTTGGTTTTCTTGGCCCTTTGACGGAGGAGCTCTTTGATTCATGACATGACTCGTAGTTCACCGACACGTTCAAGAACCAGCTCGATTCCTTACAACATCGGTGGTGAGGGTCAACCCACTCGATCAGAGCTCAAAATGAGAAACTCGGTTGATCGTTGGGTGAAGACTCAAGAAGCCACCTCTCGGTCTTCAATAAATTCAACTCGACCTACATATTCGTCACTTCAATCAAGAGCTCGGTCCTCCTCCAAATGTAACAAATCCGCTAACTATAGCAAATACTAACATGACCTCTAAATTAGAGGGAAAACCCCTAATGGGGGAAAAATGAATTTTTATTTTTTAAAATTCCTTTTCTGCAGCAATTTTTTCATGGTGTAGGGGGCACTAGTGCAAAAACCATTTGCGTTCCAAACACTTAGAACTAAACAAGAGGTTGTGGGGATGTAGGTATGGGGTTGGGAAGTTGTAGGAGGTTGCAATGGCTCTCAAATGCTAGTAAATGGTTCTCCAATCTCCTCTATTTCTTCTGCATTCTATTTGCACACACCTTATCCGCTCATAGGGGCTCCAACCTTCTCTAGTACCAAATGTAATTTAAGAACAGGGATGAAAGCCTGGACAATATATTGATATTTAGGAAAATCAAGTTAAAATAGAAGATCTGCAATATTTATAGATATTGGACAACCATGCGTAGAAAAATGAGATGTCTTTGAACAATGAAACAATAAACATACCCATGTACACAAAATTATAGATAAATGGTTTGAACAATTTATAACCATATAACAACTCAAATAATGACAAAAAACATGTTACGGGAATACTATTCCCAAATACAATTAAAATATGGTTTATAACAACTTACCACAACTTAATAATTAACTTACCTATGCTAAATTAACCTAGGTAAACTATGATTTACCTAAAAATTTAGAAACTAGAGCTCAGTTCTCTCAAATCCAAAAATAGAAATGAATAAATAACCAACAAAATGACTATATAAACATGACATTTCTATTCCACTTCGATTGTGATAATCCTAAATATTCCAACCACTTCCATTTGTCTCTAGATATCCGATCCAGAGGATCCTCACAGAGAAACACCGATCTAAGATCTTCTCAGAAATTGTTGCAGTCATTTTTAAAGCGTGGAGAAAAATTATACGACTCCGACGACAACTTGTTTGTAGGAAACGGAGCTCGTTTGCAAAAGTTATAGCCCGCTGAAATTTTTGGGCAACTGGTGAAATTTGGAGTTTTGTGTAGGTTGGACGTGTGCACGCTCACCAAGTGTTTCGATCATATTACGACACGTGGACGAATTGTGTGATGTACTAAAAAAATGGGTTTTGGAACGCCAGTCTTGGACACTCGTTCTCGGAAAAATGGACCCCGCTATTTACTCGGTCAGGGCCCTCACCAGTGTTCGACACACTCTTACATGGAGGGGTGCCTTGGCCTCCTTCTCATTTAATCATTAAACCAACTTGTGTATATAAACCTCTATATTTCCTTTTGTGCCATGCATGTGGGACATTGGGCATGTATTATTTAAATTACCCACGCCTTATAACCTATTTGTAATTTTCCACGCCATATTTCTCAAACTTTCAACGCATTATTCTAAACTTTCCACGCATATTGTAAACTGCCCACCGTTTAAGACTGTACATGCATATATTATGGGATTGGGCGCCTAAAATTAAACAATGCACCATCCCCAATGAAATGCGCCCCAACTTAAGTGCCCTCCACATAGGCTTAGGCGGCTATTAAGCCACTCAAAACCGCGCCCACCTACCATATAAAGTCTCGACCTAGTTTTCATGCGCCAAATGTGGGATAATAATCCCAAAAGGATAAGACAAAAGCAAGGGAGGAGAATGGAACTTGGGTGGGCCGAGTAAAATGATAAGCGCCCAGCCGGCATGCTAGGAGGCGCATAAACAATATAAAAAGGGTGATATTCTATTTGTAATGCATTCGGGACTGTGTAGTAATATTGTAATGCTCATATCTTGAGCTAGGAGTGGAGTTTGAAGGAGATGTAAAAAGCAACCCCTATTATTTTCGACAGAGGAAGACTGTGAGAAGGTCATAATTTTGTAGAATTCTTTGTAAAGAATTATTTTCAAGATTTTAATAGATCGGTCCCATTCAACCGACCCGAGACGTAGGCCTCAAGCGCCGAACTCCGTTATCAATTCTTGCGTCACATTGCTGGTGAATCCTCTTCATTTCTTTCAATATTTGCACAGTACTTGCAGTTTTTATTCTTTTATTAAAAATACAAAAAGAAATAATGCACAATTTTTACATCGAAAATCAATACAAAGCAAGAAAATGTGTGTACACAATTGCTAGTTAAATTTGGTTTTCAGATCATTGGTATCAGAGCTGGTTTTGACTGATTTTTGGTTCAGTTTAACGTGTTTTGGATTGCAAGTTGTGTGTTGGATGTTAACAAGGTCTCGATCTAAGAAGGGTGAAGGAGAATTAGTTGAAGGAGATCCCAAAATTGGTACCAGATGATCTCGAAGTCCTACAATGGCGGATCGAGAGGAAGTGGAACAAAACTTTCGTCAATCCTTCCAACAGATGAAGGAAATGGTGGAAGAAATGTACCAAGAAAGGAAAAGGGAAAAGGGGACTAGAGAAGGTAAGAAAGAAGAAAGCTCTAGTTCTGACATTCCAAAAAGAGACTCTTTAAAATCTGATTTTCTTTCATTAAAGTTAGATATCAAGTTTGAATTGCCTATGTATACTGGAGAGCTAAATGCAGAGAAGTTGGATAACTGGGTCAAGCAAATAGAAGTATATTGCAGGGTTCAGAGAATTGTTGATGATGAAGCAAAGATTCATCTGGCAACTCTTCGGATGGGTGGAACAACACTCATTTGGTGGGAGAGTAAGCTTCAGGAAGTGGAAGAAAACAAAGGTATAGAAATCACTTCTTGGTCTGAATTTGTTTCAAATCTTAGGCAACAATTTTATCCTCTTGGTTATAAGCAACAAGCTATGATGGATTGGCAAACATTAAGACAAACTAAGGGACAAAGTGTTCAAGAATACACACAAGAATTTAGGAAAAGGGCTCTAATTCGGGAATTTCCTAAACACGTAAGAAACACCGCTCAAATATATCGGGTGGATCGCATAGTTATCTAAGGCATATGATACTTGTTTTAGGTACTACTAATCTTGATGCAATATGTGTTCAAGCAACCCATCTGGAAGCACGAGGGAAAATGACAAAGGAGTCCTCTTTCTCTTCTTTTAATCAGAAGAACAAGCAATCTGAAGGAAAAGGTTCGAAAGAACAAGGAAAAGGAAAGGGTAAGCATAAAACAAACTCTACTGTTAAGAAGGAAGATGAAAAACCATTTTGTAATCATTGTAAAAAAAACCATGATGAGTCTAAATGTTGGAAATTACATCCTGAAAAGAAGCCTAAATGGATGGTTAAGAAAGGAAAAGAAAAGAAAACAAACACCGTAGTGCATGATCTTGGTTCTGATTCAGGTGATGAAACCAAAATCACAGCTATGGGTTTACAAGGTAAATCAACTCTTTCAATTTCCAACAATAGCACTACAGATGTTGCATCTTCTTCTAGTAAACAAACTACACCTGACGATAAGAAAAGAAATGAGCTTTTCCACATTAGAGTAATTTCAAAGCATACGAAAATTGATACTCTTTTTGATAGTGGATCTCAAGCTAATTTGATTTCAGAGGAGGTTGTTAAAAAACTAGGACTCAAAACTACACCACATCCTAAGCCTTATCCTTTGGGCTGGGTTTGTGATGATGCAAAACTACAGGTAACTAAAACTTGTACTTTTAGATTTGCCATTACAGACAAGTTTATTGATGAGGTTGAATTGGATGTAGTTCCTTTGGATATTTGTGGGGTGGTTTTGGGAAGTCCTTATTTGTATGATCGTAAAGCAATCTTCTATAGGGAAGAAAATAAATATTTGCTTGTAAAGGATGGAATTGAGTTTATTATTAGAGCTCACCATGAAAAGAATAATCTATCCTTGGTAACTGCAGGTCAAATGAAAAGGCTTGTCAACTCAAGCAAAAGTTTTGTGCTCATGGTGGTCAAAGCCAAGGAAAAAGAAAATGAGATGGCTTTTGAGACTTGCGATCTAAAACATAAGGATGAATTGGTAGAAATTGTTTCTCATTTTGATGATGTTTTTCAGGATCCACAAGGTCTACCTCCCAAAAGAGGGGTTCAACATGAGATACAGTTGCTTCAGGATGCACCTCTTCCCAATATCGGAATGTACAGGTTGTCAGTAGTAGAGAACGAGGAAATCAAGAGACAGGTAATGGAACTTTTGGCTCAAGGTATAATTCATCCAAGTACATCCCCATGTGGTTCACCAATTATATTGGTTCCTAAGAAGGATGGCACTTGGCGAATGTGTGTTGATTTCCGTGCTTTAAACAAGATTACTATAAAGAATCGTTACCCTCTTCCTAGAATAGATGATTTACTGGATCAATTAAGGAATGCAATTTATTTCACTAAGTTAGACTTAAGAAGTGGTTATCACCAAGTAAGAATTGCAGAAGGTGATGTTTGGAAAACTACTTTTAAAATGAAACAGGGATTGTTTGAATGGTTAGTGATGCCTTTTGGTTTGTGCAATGCACCGGCAACATTCATGAGAGTTATGAATGAAATTTTTAGACCATTCATTGATAATTTCGTTATTGTCTACTTAGATGATATTCTTATTTTCAGTAAATCATGGGATGAACATATTAAACACATCCAGAAAGTCTTAGATGCACTAAGGAGAGAGAAATTGTATTTGAAGATGTCAAAATGTGAATTTGGAAAAACATCTTTAATTTACTTGGGGTATATTATAGGAAATGGAGAATTGAAAATTGATCCTGCAAAAATAGAGGTTATTGTGAAATGGCCTAGACCCACAAAATGTGACTGTTAGAAGTTTTCTAGGTGCAACTCAAGATCGGAGGAAATTTATTGCTAACTTCTCATATATCGATCTCCTTTGCATGCTTTGACAAGTATTAAACAGTCTTTCAGTGGGGAGGAAAACAACAAAAAGCATTTGATACACTGAAAGAGAAGATAAGTACCGCTCCGATCTTGGCACTTCCGGATTTACAACATTCATTTGAGATTGAGACGGATGCTAGTGACTACGCAATGGGGGCAGTTTTGATGCAGAACAAACGACCAGTGTGTTACCATTCAGAAACCTTTACAAGTGCGGTAAGAAACTATCCAACTTATGATAAAGAGTTGTATGCTTTGGTTCAAAGTGTTAAAAAATGGAAGCATTATTTAATGGGAAAAGAAACAATTATCCATACTGACCATCAACCGCTTCAATATTTACAAACACAAACCAAATTGCAGCAGTCTAGACATTTCAGGTGGATGGGATTTTTGCAACAATTTCATCTTGTAATCAGGTATAAAAAAGGTATTCAAAACAAGGTTTCCGACATGTTATCCAGACCACCAGTGGTAGTAGCATCTATCCTTTTACAGCATAGTTCTTTGGCTCATGTTAGTTACAAGGAACAATATGCAAATGATGTTGATTTTAGAGAAGTGTATGAGGATTTAGTAAGTGGGAAACAAGTAGGAGAAAAAGATTATCATTTGCATGAAGGATTGTTATATCATTCTGGAAAACTTTGTATTCCAGAAAATGAGCGTGTGCATATGATTAGGGAAGCACATACTTCTCTTATTTCAGGGCATTTTGGTGTAAGTAAGACAGTTGCACATTTACAAAAATATTGCTATTGGCCTAGAATGCATGAACATGTAAACCGATATATTAAGGGATGTGTTCTTTGTGCCACAAGCAAGCCAAGTAACAGGAAATTAGGACTTTACACTCCTCTTCCTGTTCCAACACGGCCTTGGGAAAGTGTTTCCATGGACTTTGTAGGAGGCTTGCCCATGACACGGAGAAAACATGATTACTTATATGTGGTAGTGGACAGATTTAGCAAAATGTGTGTGTTGGTTCCATGTACTAAACAAATAACTGGTGAGGGAACTGCACATTTATTCTTTCAGTTTGTTTGGGTTCATTTTGGTTTACCTACTTCAATCATATCTGATCGGGATTCTAGATTTCTTGGGGAATTTTGGTCAACATTGTGGGGGTTAATGGACACAAAACTGAAAAAGAGCACTGCTTTTCATCCACAGACTGATGGTCAAACAGAGGTTGTAAACCGCACAGTGGTACAATTACTTAGGGGCTATAGTAACAAACATCCTAAATTGTGGGATGAACATCTTTATTATGTGCAACATGCTTATAATCGTGCCTTACATTCTTCTACTTTAAAGTCTCCATTTGAGACTTGTTATGGATATCTGCCTAATTCTCCATTAGATATATATTATGGACATGAAACTGTTGTTAATGGTGCAAGTGATTCTGACAAGGCTAAAATATTTGTGTAGAGAATACAACAGGTTCATCAATATGTCCATGAACAATTGGAGAAAAGCCAAGCTAAGTACAAAGCTAGGCATGATAAACATAGAACTGATCACAAGTTCAAAGTTGGTGATTCAGTTTGGCTTCACATCAGCAAGGAAAGACTGACAGGTGAAGGTAAAAAATTGAAACCTATACGGTATGGTCCGTTCCAAATATTGGAAAAAATTGGTAACAACGCTTTCCTAGTTAGATTTACCTCCATATATGCAAATCTACTCAGTTGTAAATGTTGAGAATTTAAGATTGTATGAACCGCCTATGATTGTTGATCATGATGATTCTAACATTATGCCTTCCATTGATGATTTTGCTCCTGAGTATCTTGATGAGTTGCAGGAAGACATCATTTTGGACAGGAAAGTAAGAACTTCGCGAAGGGGTGATATTGAGTATCTTCATGTTGGGTTCAAAGGCATGCATCCGAACAAGGCAAAATGGATGGAAACCGAAAAGGTGAGGGAGAAATACCCTCACCTATTCACCAATTAGGTTGACTTTTGGGGTCCAAAAGTTTCTCAGTGGGGAGGAATGATCCAGAGGATCCTCACAGAGAAACACCGATCTAAGATCTTCTCAAAAATTGTTGCAGTCATTTTTAAAGCATGGAGAAAAATTATACGACTCCGACGACAGCTTGTTTGTAGGAAACGGAGCTCGTTTGCAAAAGTTATAGCCCGCTGAAATTTTTGGGCAACTGGCGAAATTTGGAGTTTTGTGCAGGTTGGACGTGTGCACGCTCGCCAAGTGTTTCGATCATATTGCGACACGTGGACGAATTGTGTGACGTACTAAAAAATGGGTTTTGGAACGCCGGTCTTGGACACTCGTTCTCGGACAAATGGACCCCGCTATTTACTGGCTGGGGGCCCTCAGCCAGGTTCGACACACTCGATTATGGAGGGGTGCCTTGGCCTCCTTCTCATTTAATCATTAAACCAACTTGTGTATATAAACCTCTATATTTCCTTTTGCGCCATGCATGTGGGACATTGGGCATGTATTATTTAAATTACCCACGCCTTATAACCTATTTGCAATTTTCCACGCCATATTTCTCAAACTATTCAACGCATTATCTATTCCACTTTCCACGCATATTCTAAACTGTCCAAACCGTACATGCATATATTATGGGATTGGGCACCTAAAATTAAACAATGCGCCATCCCCAATGTAATGCGCCCCAATTAAAAGCACCCTCCACATAGGCTTAGGCGGCTATTAAGCCACTCAACAACCGCGCCCACCTACCATATAAAGTCTTGACCGAGTTTTCATGCGCCAAATGTGGGATTATAATCCCAAAAGGATATGATCAAAAACAAGGGAGGAGAATGGAACTCGGGTGGGCCGAGTAAAATGATAAGCACCCAGCCGGCATGCTAGGAGGTGCATAAACAATATAAAAGGGTGATATTCTATTTGTAATGCATTCGGGACTGTGTAGTAATATTGTAATGCTCATATCTTGAGCTAGGAGTGGAGTTTGAAGGAGATGTAAAAAGCAACCCCTGTTATTTTCGACAGAGGAAGACTGTGAGAAGGTCATAATTTTGTAGAATTCTTTGTAAAGAATTATTTTCAAGATTTTAATAGATCGGTCCCATTCAACCGGACCCGGAGACGTAGGCCTCAAGCGCCGAACTCCGTTATCAATTCTCAAGAAAATGTGTGTCACATTTGGTTTTCATTGGTGAATCCTCTTCATTTCTTTCAATCTTTCAATATTTTTACATCAAAATCAATATAAAGATTTAATTATTCATACATGTTACTATGATACTTTTTTCATGAATTTATTTCTCTAGTAGTTTCCTTAAGGGCTTTTTGATTCTTTTATTAAAAATACAAAAAGAAATAATGCACAATTTTGATACATTATATTCAATGTGTGTAACAAATGAGCAGCCTCAAATATTCTGTTCCCCACGACGCTTTTCAATTTAGGAGATCTCAAACAGAAACTATGCAATATCTGCACTTTATTGAAAAACAACAAAACAACCAACACAAAACTGAAATAAACAAACCAAAATTGAGGAATTGGTCCTCAATACCTTATTCGCCACAATATCTATCGGTGGCCTCGTCGCTTGCGGCTTGCAAGAGGTCGTTGGATTTCCTCCAGCCTCCATTTTCCTTTGTCCTCCTGTGTTGTTGCTTATAGTACTAGAGATGATGTGAAGCCAATCTCATCAACAACTTCCTCACTCTCGTCAGAATCTTGTGGATCTTCTATATGAGCAGTATTAGCTCCATTGTGTTTTATATTTCCTTGTAGAACATCTCTTGCTCAGCTATGATAGTTCCACATTGTATGACCTTTCTTCTGACAATAGTGGCATTCAATCTCTTGTTTAGGCCCTTGTTTATTTTTATTTGATCGCCTGTGAAATTTTCTATTTGTGGAATAAAGTGCACTTTCTTGTTGAGTATCACCTTCTGCAGCATCGTCAGTTATGCGTTTTTCCTCTACGAGAAGAGCCACAATCATGTCATCTAAATATTTAGACTGAATTTGACTGAGAGTAAAAACAACATTGCTGTATTTAGAAGATAGCTTGTTTAATAGGATAGCTTTGGCATCCTCGTCTTCTATCACAACTTTGACTTCTGCTAGTTGTCGGAGTAGAGACCGAAGATTATTAATGTGGCTAGACATAAAAACTCTTTCTTCCATTTTGAATCTATATAACTGAATTTTTAGGGAAAACTTTGTGTTCACTGCTTTCGCTCCAAATAATTGATTTAAATTATCCCACATGTCCTTGGAAGATTTATTGAGATCAACATGACGGAGTTCGAATCGAGAGAGCAAGGCGATAATGGATTTTGCTTTATCATCTTTGCTATCGCTTAGCCATTCTGCTATTATGCATAAGTTGCATTTGGATCTTCACCTTCCATGTATGAAATTTTAACCCCGAGTATTTTTCCAAGTGAATGCCCATAATAACTACTAAAGAAACGAAAAAATGGTTAAGTAGGAAGTAAATTACCAGTCAGGATTCTCTGTCATATGTTCCACACTTCTCCATTGACACCCTTTTACGTTGGCAAAGGCATGGTCTTATCTTTCACAACATTGTTTTTTTACGACGAGCCTCCCTTAACTTTTGCGAGGAGAGAAGGATAATCAGTTATGCAACCACTCTCATGGAATAGACCACATCGTCCCCGTTAGTGTTGATCACTCCAATCTACGTCCTTCTTCATTCCATTGTTCTCCTCCTATCTCGTGGCTCTGGAGGTGAAGGACGGAGGTCCTTGTGGTGGCAGCAATGGAAGTGAGGGCCGTGGACGTGGTGGTAGAGTTCACACTGCTCCTGCACACATGCTTCTTCTATACCCGAGCCTTCCCCAAATTAGGCACTTCTTTTATTTCCCTTTCTCACGCTAAACGCTTTACCAAATTACAAAAACAACAGACAATATTTTCAGCCGTGTATTTTTGCTTCATCCACGCAGAGATAGGTTTCAAATCCAAACAGGTAACAACATCCTTCAAACAGTGAGATAGGTCGTCCCACCGCCAATACTAATTCACCATGCTCCTGAATCCTTCTTCATGTGGTGCATGCGCAGCCGACCTTAAACCCAAACTAAACCTGTCGTCACGAGCCAATGATTATTCTCCACATCAAAACTAACTCCGATTCCACGCACACCGAGGGAAGAAAGAGGGGCTCGATACAATGATAGCAGAAGACAATTATATTCAATGTGTGTAACAAATGAGCAGAGCCTCAAATATAAAGCTCTTTGGAGGAAAGAGGACGATTCTGTTGTCCATCAAATACATAACAAACAACAATGTATTAAAACTAAACTAATGCTAACAGAAACTTTCTTGAATTTTACTCCATCATTGACACTTAGTTTTACGTGATCCATGACACATTGCACCCCATTTGACATTTGGAATGTCCTTAGATAACGCCATCATCTGCGGGTGATGGTGTTGGTGTTAGAGTTTCCTTGGGTGACACCATGTCCCGTGGGTGATTGCATCGAGTATATATCCACCTCATACCCAAACATTTATAAAAGAAAGAACGACATAAACAAGCCAGATGTTATCCTCTTTTGCGCCATCTTTGCATCTACTCTCTCTACTCCATGTTTATCTCACACTTGATTTAGATTGGAAAATCTTCTTGCTTGGTGAATTTCTTGCATGATTGGGTCATCTATAATGAGTCTAGGACATGAACAATGTTCCCCTTCTCCACCCATAAGTGATTATCTCTCGGTGTATTGTTTTTAGGAGAGATAGATGTATCAATGAACTTCCCCATAGATAATTGCTCTAACTCTCTTTTCATTTTACATATATCAGTTCATCTCCTTTCCCATTGTTTTATGTTAGCTTAGTATTGTATGTACATTGGTGCTAGTTAGCATATTGCTCTTATATGATCAACTTATTAGCTTTCCTTTACTTACATTTCAGTTATATTTTAGTTGTATAGATTGTGCATGCTTGTATTATCTTTCTATTGATCTATGTCTCTCCCCATTAACCAATATCCTCAAAGCACACTCTCCTCTATCTTTACTACGAGCCTTAGAATCCCTAGGTTGACCTAGTTTAGGGATCACTTAGCTCTACTTATGTGACCTTAGCGCTCGCTATATCCCCTTTTAAATCAATCAACTATGTGTCAGTCCATGTGTGTCTCCTCTTTGTTGCCTCATACCCTTGTAGAATAGAAGACTTAGGAGTGCAAGCCATTGAGACACATTCATGGTCTTCCATACGTAATCCCTCTAAGATTCATGGAAGCCATTTATGGATCGAGATGCTCTCTTTGAACGGATTGAAACACCTTTCTATGATTGGGAGGTGGGGAAATGGGTACGCATTTGATACCAACCAAAATGGGAAGGGTTGAACTTGGTTTTTCATCCCCCAAGAGACCATTTGTAGTTGACTAGTAAGTTTAGCCAAGTATTTTTGCAATTACACAAGAATTGATTGGTTTTTGTAGTATGTTGTTCAATTAAAGGATCAATAAGTTTTATAATAAGTTGAGTAGGATTATTAGTTCAAGGAGGGGTAGTGTTGTTATTTGGATAAGTTTATAGACTGTTTGCGGGAGGCGAAATATTATTAATATCTAAATCCAACTTCCTAGAAATATAGGCTTTAGTGCATTTTTACAACATATTGGGTGACTCGCACTTTGAACATTTAGGGAATTGTTGAAGACATGTTTTTATGGTAGGAGGATGATTAGAATCAAGAATATCTTAATGGTCTCATTGGTCTTCTAATTCAAAGATATGATAATGAATGCTAGATGTGGTCTCATTGTTGTGGGATGGTGGCTTTGTTTTCTTATTGTTAGCGCTTTCTATGGAAATATCATCAATGTAATGAGGAAATACCTTGTTGTATGACGTGTTGTTAGGCAAAAGAAATAGTGGAATCACCACCAAATATCCCATTATGATGTTTTTTTGAGGTAAAATTGACTAGAAAAGAGGTTCTCGAATGAATTTTACGATGAGGTCAAATTTAATGTGATTTCACCATGATATTATCTAGAATTTTGTTATAATTGTAATAAGCATTTAGTTCACAACTTTATATATGCGTGTTACATTTCCAAATTATTTCATATTTCAATATATTAATTTGTTTAGTGCATAATTGTGTATGCATAAAAAAGTTATTTAGATTTTTTGGTGTATTAAATTTTGTTGGCGAAATTCATGTGCCATATATTTCATTTCCATTTTATATCTTATTTTGTATTTTGATAGGTACACACTCATTAAAGTCGGAAAAATTATCTACACTTAAAAATGTACCTTATTATGTTATTTATTGTAGGATTACACTTTTAGTATATTTTGTATTCTTGTCTATTTATTATTAGTCAAAATAAATTTTTATTGGGGACTTTTAAATCTTTGGTGGTCCCATTTTCTCTTCTCAACACTCTTCAACTATTTTGTTCTATCTCATCTATGTTCCCCTACTCTACATCTTTGAGCATGTTCCTAGATTTGTCCAGATCATGACCCATTCTCCTAGTCCATTTGTGTAGCCCCTTTGGCTCAAGTGGACGCATACTTTTTTTTCTCTATTTTTCAATTTTGTAGTTTTGATGTTAGTTTGGGCACCAATAGGGTCCTAATTTGAATTCCATTTTTATATGCATAAACAAACAATGTAGTTCATTTAGACATCAAACAACACACAATATTCTTTAAGCCGAAGGCGTTCTATAGTGAAGTGAGACTTGTTGCATGTGACACACACATCAAACGGAGGGCAGAGATTTAATTAGTCGTTGATGTACTGCATCCTTTCATCCGTCCACGTGGCATGAATTCATCTGATGGAGACAGTTCATCCGTGGCACTCTACTGGTGCAATGCATACAACCATTCCCTGAGGCTCTCCGAAGAACTAGTTGGAGACTCCAGGTTGTAACAACCCTCCATAACACAAATTAGAAATAGGGAACTGATTAAAGTATTTGAGGAAATTGACAGACTTAGTGAGCTCGCCGGTGATTTTCATGTACAACGCCAATCTCAGGTGCTCAACAACTTGAATGACCAATTCAGGTGAAGCCGCTCCACCGCCATTGCACCTATAACTCCTCAAGATTCGATGTCCGCCATTAAAATTGGCTGCAATCATTCGCAGCAAGAAGTGCAATGCGTCGTTTGAAAGGATGCGTTCAAGATTGGAGAGGGTGCGAGTGAGATGCCACAGTGCAGCCACACTTATCATACCCATTGTATTCACTGATAATAGATGCTGTCCTCTGTGTTACAGAGCATTCCCCGATGCTTATGATGCAGGCCCTGCTAACAACGATAATTCAAATGCACAACTAACAAATACGGGGACACCCAAAACCTGCAATGTATTGAAATAATTTCATTTTTAGAGTAGAAATCCAAATTTGTGGAAGAGTTTATTGTTTTTACAAGTAGAATGAAGACTGTAGAGGGACCACGGGCACATGCCATATGCTTTACAATAGGTGCGAGGTAGCAGTGGATGGTATTCATACATTTCTTTAGATGATTAAAAGGAAATTTTCTAGGCATTTGTTCGCTGATAAACTCTTACAAAGTTTTTCTTCCCTTCTCTATTTTTTCAGTGTTGCTAAGATTTCTTTCTTTGTATTTATTCAAAAGGACCTTATTAAAATTAGGTTATACGGGATTGACATTTCCCATTTTACAAACATCTTATCCCCATTTTACAAACATCTTTGGATTGTTACCCACCATTTTAGAATTTCATAGACTTTTATTTTCTTAATTACACCCAAAGGCGTTCCTTGGTGGGTTCAAGCTAAGGGTTGTCGACGCATGTCAGAGAGGAGACGACCGAGATGAGGTCGGTCAGGGCGACGTCGATCACGGATGCGATCTGGCCCTCCATGCGGTGTACACCTCCATGCACAGACAGACCATAAATTGTTTTAGGCGAAGGCATTGTTGCTCGTTAAATTTCGTCTCGCGCACTGATGGGGTTCGGTGTATTTTTGTACGCCTCCATGCCCGCCTGTGGATTGTAAACCCTGATACGCAAAGGAGTATCTGCTGCACGGATTTTGGCGGTGTACGCTGAAGCATGGCTGCCCGGAGTTGATAAATGTCATTTAGCCTGGCCGGCACGTATGCTTTAGTTCATGAACTAATTTGCAAAGCAACTCTGCTTAAATCTAGAAAGGAGGCGTTTGGGAAGAGAAAGAAGAGAAGGAGAAAGAAAGAGGAACCAAATGTGCTCCATCATCACTCATGTATTTCCTTCATTCTCTTTATTTGTTGTTAAATTAGATCACTGTTGTATTTTGTGGTTTTTGGAAATCGATTGAAGAGAAAAAACTAGGAATTGAATATGAGCCAATGTGCAATATCTCGAGCTTTCTTTAGGGTTTTGGCCATAGATCCACACCCATATCATCCACAAACTCATGGAGAATGTAATGAACAACAAAGCTAGGGTTTTTTGCTGTAAAATATTCAAAAATGCCCAACTCGATTCACCTGTGCGTATTATGCCCAATTTTTTTATAATATTTTATGTATAAGTCGGAAAGAGGCAATAGAATGTTTTTGAGTTGTTCTTGCATATTTTATTTTGGGAAATGATGGAAAGGGAGGTATGGTTGTCTATGATTGTGTTTGAGCTCTTTTTTGGATTGTCCTAGCTTTGAAAATGGTGGTATAGTGTCCTAGAAGTTTTTCCTAGTGGGTAGAAGCATTGTGATTTCATTTGGTGTGTTCTACGCTCTAGCTAGTTGTGTATGTTTTATTTTACCTCTTTCAAGATTTTCAGTGTCCCTTTTGATTTCTGTTGACTTTCAGCCATGTTATTATGTGGGACAACCTCACATGCCCATGAACTCGAGAATTTAGGGCTGAGTATGAGAGATCCAAATCACC
Source organism: Taxus wallichiana var. yunnanensis (assembly GCA_018340775.1). NCBI lineage: Eukaryota > Viridiplantae > Streptophyta > Pinopsida > Cupressales > Taxaceae > Taxus > Taxus wallichiana. The sequence continues at coordinate 879,009,741 of CM031238.1, forward strand.
TCTATATCGGCATGTCTAAACAACTCAAATGCTTGCATGGTGTACCGATAATGCGAGTTTGTTTTGTCTTCTTTAACGTGTAGTATGAATTTATGCATTTCAACCCCACACTTGAATCTCGAGCAGTCAAGTGGGATGTGTTTGATTACAAACTACGCCAATTTAGGAAGTTTTAAGGATAGATGGTTGTTCGAATTTGTATGACTTTAATCTGGACTTGTTTAGAGTCTAATCCACATTGTTAAGCATCTATACCAACTAAAAATGTGCCTTCTATTAGCACAACCGAGAAATCAGGCCCCATGACTTTATGCGCTGTGTTTTTGTCGAATATGCTACTATTTGCTTTTGGAGCAATTTGGACATGATTGATCTTCCCATGACACAATTATAGTTGGTAAGTGCAAGTCGGGTAAGGGAAATTTTGTGATTATGATTCTCGAACCTCATGTTTTGAATGAGAATCATATTTGTTGGTTTATTACAATGTAAAACACTTTATCTTAATCACTGATACTTCTACAAATCAGATCCGAGTGATACCCATCGCTTATGGAATTTGTAATGGTTGTATTTGAGCATTAAGATTTGACGATAATTTATTAACAACAAACTCTTGCTCTGTTATATGTCCATTTTTCCCTAGTAGCAATTCTTGCCCTTGCTCATTATATCAAGAACTTTGTTCTGCTCCATTTTATCAGCTGCTCTATGATTTTAACATCAATTTCATTTTGTTTGGAAAATCATGGTTGTTTTTTTCTTATCTTTTTGTTTTGTTTTGGAAGATGCTTCATACATATACAAGAATTTTTTACAGCCATAACCACAATGGGTTTGAACCCGGTGTCTGCCTCCTGCTTGTTCTCGAGTTGTTTCCTTGAGGACTCGGATTGTTGTCTTCTTATAAGCTGGTTAAGACTCTCTCTCACTTTTACCCTAGCCACCAAGGGAAATGAAGATCACAAGATTACTCATTTTATCACCGCTCTCCGTGATTTTAACATCAATTTCATTTTCTTTGGAAAATCATGGTTGTTTTTTTCTTATCTTTTTGTTTTGTTTTGGAAGATGCTTCATACATATACAAGAATAAAACATTGGCTCTGCACACATTACAAGCAACGGTGATGGTAATTGGGGCTTCATGGGTATTTTATGGCCGAGATTTTCCAGAATCGCTTTACGCACAAGATTGGCTCCCAGGACTCCAAACATTATTGTCTCTTTAATTAGTACATCTGTCTTAGTCTCGTATTGGTTGGTTTCTTAAATTTATATAGGCGAGCAACATTCAAAAAATGCATTTCCATCGAAGAAATGTTCATGAGATGATGCAAAGATTCTCTGAGATGCATGGTGCTTCTTGTTTGGAAGCAACAATAAAGTTTGAATGTGCAGTTCTAGTATAACATCTCCTTGTGTACATTCTGATTTATGAACCTAAAAAAAATCAGTGTTTTGTAGGTGGAGAGTAAATCACACTGTATACTAGCTAACATATATTTTTCTATTGAGTAGAAGGGAAGAAAAAGCTTGAAACAATTCTGGGATGTAGTGGGGTCAAATCACAAATGGATGCTACGCAACTCCCATGCACCTCTTTGTCAAGCTCTACAACTGTAGGAAAGACTGCTTCTGCAAAAAGTTACTCGCCAGTAAGCATCATCAAGTAAATTTAGATTGGGATCCAGTACAAAAAGTAATGGAGAAAAACATAAATAAGAAATACTGTAGGAGCGCAATGACATCTCTAGAATTAAAAGATTAATGGATGTGGAAAATGAGAAGGCAAGACATGACCCTAAAGGTCTCAAACAAGATGATTTAATGCAAATAACACTGAAGCCTGAATAAAGTTGAAAGAGGGAAATTTGAGAGAGAGGAGTCTTAGACAAAATTAAAGATTGAAACAGACTCCTAACTAGGAAAATAAAGTGGAAAGGTCTTTACGAGGACACAAGGTGAAATCTTATTCCTCCGATGTTACTGTAATATTCTCAAGTCTTATTGCTTTGAACGTGAAGGCTTTATTTGAAAACATTTGTGCTTTTTACCAAATCATTTATTTTTTGAAACCTGTAATACTCATTGTTCTATTCAAGATATTGTATCTTCTTTTGCTTTCCTTCTCCATTTTCTAGCCTTTTTTGGTAATATAGGATATGGAGATTCACCGTGGTTTGTAGCCATGTGAAAATGATATGTTAAAGTATATGTAGTTTTGCATGCATACACATTTAACATGAATTTTGTATATGGATATTCATGTTTTGGATCAACATCTACTATTGTGCTCATGAGTGAGGTGGCTTTTACAAACCTATAATACTCATTGTTATTTTCGATATTGTATCTTCTTCCTTGTCTTCTCCATTTTCTAGCCTTTTTTGGTAATATAGGATATGGAGATTCACCGCGGTTTGTAGCCACATGCTCTAATCCTCCAAGCTGAGTATAACTATTGAATAATAATATAGATTTGGGAAGCTCTCTGGATCGATAAATTTTTTACATCGGGGAATCCTAAGGATTACGGAAAGACTTGGAAACATCGGAAGTTTTTGTATTCGAAACAACCTAGAAAAGAAAACATTTGAGCTGTTCTTGCATATTTTATTTGGGGAAATGATGGAAAGGGAGGCATGGTTGTCTATGATTGTGTTTGAGCTCTTTTTTGGATTGTCCTAGCTTTGAAAATGGTGGTATAGTGTCCTAGAAGTTTTTCCCTAGTGGGTAGAAGCATTGTGATTTCATTTGGTGTGTTCTAGGCTCTAGCTAGTTGTGTATGTTTTATTTTACCTCTTTTAAGCTTTTCGGTGTCCCTTTTGATTTTTGTTGACTCTCACCATGTTATTATGTGGGACAACCCTCACATGCCCATGAACTCGGAATTTAGGGCTGAGTATGAGAGATCCAAATCACCTCTATATCGGCATGTCTAAACAACTCAAATGCTTGCATGGTGTACCGATAATGAGTTTGTTTTGTCTTCTTTAACGTGTAGTATGAATTTATGCATTTCAACCCCACACTTGAATCGAGCAGTCAAGTGGGATGTGTTTTGATTACAAACTCGCCAATTTAGGAAGTTTTAAGGAGAGATGGTTGTTCAAAATTTGTATGACTTTAATCGGACTTGTTTAGAGTCTAATCCACATTGTTAAGCATCTATACCAACTAAAAATGTGCCTTCTGTTGGCACAACCGAGAAATCAGGCCCCATGACTTTATGCGCTGTGTTTTTTGTCATAATATGCTACTATTTTCTTTTGGAGCAATTCTGGACATGATTGATCTTCCCATGACACAATTATAGGCTGGTAAGTGCAAGTTAGTATGGGAAATTTTGTGATTATGATTCTCGAACCTCATGTTTTGAATGAGAATCATATTTGCTGGTTTATTACAATGTAAAACACTTTATCTTAATCACCTGATACTTCTACAAATCAGATCTGAGTGATGCCCATCAGTTATGGAATCTGTAATGGTTGTATTTGAGCATTAAGATTTCGACTGATAATTTATTAACAACAAACTCTTGCTCTGTTCTATGTCCATTTTTCCCTAGTAGCAATTCTTCCCTTGCTCTGTTATATCAGGAACTTTGTTCTGCTCCATTTTATCAGCTGCTCTGTGATTTTAACATCAATTTCATTTTCTTTGGAAAATCATGGTTGTTTTTTTCTTATCTTTTTGTTTTGTTTTGGAAGATGCTTCATACATATACAAGAATTTTTTACAGCCATAACCACAATGGGTTTGAACCCGGGTCTGCCCTACTGTTCTCGAGTTGTTTCCTTGAGGACTCGGACTGTTTGTCTTCTTATAAGCCTGGTTAAGACTCTCTCTCACTTTTACCCTAGCCACCAAGGGAAATGAAGATCACAGTACTCATTTTATCAGCTGCTCTGTGATTTTAACATCAATTTCATTTTCTTTGGAAAATCATGGTTGTTTTTTTCTTATCTTTTTGTTTTGTTTTGGAAGATGCTTCATACATATACAAGAATAAAACATTGGCTCTGCACACATTACAGCAATGGTGATGGTAATTGGGGCTTCATGGGTATTTTATGGCGGAGATTTTCCATGCGCTTTTACGCACAAGATTGGCTCCCGGACTCCAAACATTATTGTCTCTTTAATTAGTACATCTGTCTTAGTCTGTATTGGTTGGTTTCTTAAATTTATATAGGCGAGCAACATTCAGACAATGCATTTCCATCTGAAGAAATGTTCAGCAGATGATGCAGCATTCTCTGAGATGCATGGTGCTTCTTGTTTGGAAGCAACAATAAAGTTTGAATGTGCAGTTCTAGTATAACATCTCCTTGTGTACATTCTGATTTATGAACCTAAAAAAAATCAGTGTTTTGTAGGTGGAGAGTAAATCACACCTGTATACTAGCTAACATATATTTTTCTATTGAGTAGAAGGGAAGAAAAAGCTTGAAACAATTCCTGGGATGTAGTGGGGTCAAATCACAAATGGATGCTACGCAACTCCCATGCACCTCTTTGTCAAGCTCTACAACTGTAGGAAAGACTGCTTCTGCAAAAAGTTACTCACCAGTAAGCATCATCAAGTAAATTTAGATTGGGATCCAGTACAAAAAGTAATGGAGAAAAACATAAATAAGAAATATTGTAGGAGTGCAATGACATCTCTAGAATTAAAAGATTAATGGATGTGGAAAATGAGAAGGCAAGACATGACCCTAAAGGTCTCAAACAAGATGATTTAATGCAAATAACAGAAGCCCAGAATAAAGTTGAAAGAGGGAAATTTGAGAGAGAGGAGTCTTAGAGAAAATTAAAGATTGAAACAGACACCTAACTAGGAAAATAAAGTGGAAAGGTTCTTACGAGGACACAAGGTGAAATCTTATTCCTCTGATGTTACAGAATATTACTGCAGTCTTATTGCTGAACGTCTAGGCTTTATTTGAAAACATTTGTACTTTTTACCAAATCATTTCTTTTTACTGAAACCTGTGATACTTGTTGATCTTTTCAGTATTGTATCTTCTTTTGCTTGCCTTCTCCATTTTCTAGCCTTTTTTTGGTAATATAGGATATGGAGATTCACCGTGGTTTGTAGCCATGTGAAAATGATATGTTAAAATATATGTAGTTTTGCATGCATACACATTTAACATGAATTTTGTATATGGATATTCATGTTTTGGATCAACATCTACTATTGTGCTCATGAGTGAGGTGGCTTTTACTTGAAACCTATAATACTCATTGTTCTTTTCGATTGTATCTTCTTCTACTTGCCTTCTCCATTTTCTAGCCTTTTTTTTGGTAATATAGGATATGGAGATTCACCGTGGTTTGTAGCCACATGCTCTAATCCTCCAAGTGAGTATAACTATTGAATAATAATATAGATTTGGGAAGCTCTCTCGGATCGATAAATTTTTTACATCGGGAATCCTAAGGATTACGGAAAGACTTGGAAACATCGGAAGTTTTTGTATTCGAAACAACCTAGAAAAGCAAACATTTGAGTTGTTCTTGCATATTTTATTTGGGGAAATGATGGAAAGGGAGGCATGGTTGTCTATGATTGTGTTTGAGCTCTTTTTGGATTGTCCTAGCTTTGAAAATGGTGGTATAGTGTCCTAGAAGTTTTTCCCTAGTGGGTAGAAGCATTGTGATTTCATTTGGTGTGTTCTAGGCTCTAGCTAGTTGTGTATGTTTTATTTTACCTCTTTTAAGCTTTTCGGGTGTCCCTTTTGATTTCGGTTGACTCTCAGCCATGTTATTATGTGGGACAACCCTCACATGCCCATGAACTCAGAATTTAGGGCTGAGTATGAGAGATCCAAATCACCTCTATATCGGCATGTCTAAACAACTCAAATGCTTGCATGGTGTACCGATAGCGAGTTTGTTTTGTCTTCTTTAACATGTAGTATGAATTTATGCATTTCCAACCCCACACTTGAATTTGAACAGTCAAGTGGGATGTGTTTTGATTACAAACTCGCCAATTTAGGAAGTTTTAAGGAGAGATGGTTGTTCAGAATTTGTATGACTTTAACTGGACTTGTTTAGAGTCTAATCCACATTGTTAAGCATCTATACCAACTAAAAATGTGCCTTCTGTTGGCACAACTGAGAAATCAGGCCCCATGACTTTATGCGCTGTGTTTTTGTCATAATATGTTGTTATTTGCTTTTGGAGCAATTCTAGGCATGATTGATCTTCCCATGACACAATTCTAGCCGGTAAGTGCAAGTCGGGTAAGGAAATTTTGTGATTATGATTCTCGAACCTCATGTTTTGAATGAGAATCATATTTGCTGGTTTATTACAATGTAAAACACTTTATCTTAATCACACGATACTTCTATAAATCAGATCCGAGTGATACCCATCGGTTATGGAATCTAGGTCATCATAGTCGTAAGACCCTCACATTTACTACTAGGCCGGAGCCTGGTGGGCTGCACAGCTTTATTTGAAAACATTTTTGCTTTTTACCAAATCATTTCTTTACCTGTGCAAGTCTTAGTCTCATAAGTAAGAGTCATTTCTCATAGGAAATGGTTGCTCCTTAGCCGAGTTTCAAATTATGCACTGAAATATGAACCCATTGTAAAAAAATGTCAACTTCACAATAAGAGGGAAGGCCAAAATGCACGTGCAAAACAAAAAATGAGTTGTAAGGAAGAACATGGAGTCTTGGGGGTTTGAATATTGAGAATAAGTTTATGGATACACACCAAATTTTCATTGGAGGCTTTTCTGACTTACTAGAGAGCCAGTTAAATTGCAGTTTTGGGCCTTATATTTTCATTTAGTTATTTTATTCTTCTTGAGTTATTTTAAAAATGTCGTCCTTTGTTTCACTAAAGCCAAAAAATTGCATAATTGTATTTACAGTGCACATGTCATTTCATCATACTTTGAGTGTGATGTGAAAATGATATGTTAAAGTATATGTAGTTTTGCATGCATACACATTTATCATGAATTTTGTATATGGATATTCATGTTTTGGATCAACATCTGCTATTGTGCTCACGAGTGAGGTGGCTTTTCTTGAAACCCGTAATACTCATTGTTCTTTTCAATATTGTATCTTCTTTTGCTTGCCTTCTCCATTTTCTAGCCTTTTTTTGGTAATATAGGATATGGAGATTCACTGTGGTTTGTAGCCATGTGAAAATGATATGTTAAAGTATATGTAGTTTTGCATGCATACACATTTATCATGAATTTTGTGTATGGATATTCATGTTTTGGATCAACATCTGCTATTGTGCTCACGAGTGAGGTGGCTTTTACTGAAACCTATAATACTCATTGTTCTTTTCAGTATTGTATCTTCTTTTGCTTGCCTTCTCCATTTTCTAGCCTTTTTTGATAATATAGGATATGGAGATTCACTGTGGTTTGTAGCCACATGCTCTAATCCTCCAAGTGAGTATAACTATTGAATAATAATATAGATTTGGGAAGCTCTCTGATCGATAAATTTTTACATCGGGGGAATCCTAAGGATTTTGGAAAGACTTGGAAACATCGGGAAGTTTTTGTATTCAAACAACCTAGAAAAGTGTTTGCTTTTTTAGGTAAACAAACATGTTTTTTTTGTGTTTCAACGTTTTTGTTGTTGTTAGGTAGGGCGTACTATTCATAAAGAAACACTTTGACATAAATTCTAATGACTAAATGAATCATAAGAAAGGTGTATATAATATCTCAGCAACGTATATGATGCAAATGAAATAAAAGTATAAGATACATTGCTATATATAAAAAAGGGGAAAATAGTCATTGTCATTTTTGGTATTAAGGAAGAGTAAGCAGTGTATAGGCTACTTCTCTGCAGCAATGGTTCCATATGAAGTAAATTTAGGCTTTTCCTCTCCAACCAACTACTACAGCTCGGACTCGATTGTGTTGATGCTTTGAGGACTGTTTTTTTGTTGTTGATCGAATTGTGTTGATGCTTTGAGGATTGAAATTGTAGTGTCATTCACAATGGGCTGAAATTGTTTTGCACTTGTGATCCATTCTTCTTAAATTAATATTCTATCAATTTTTTCAACTATATATCTATTTCCTTTGCCTTTGTTATGCCAAATGAAAAACAAGGTCAACCATTGTTGTTTTGTCTCCGAGTAGGTTAAGGGCTCTGCTATCCTAATCCATGACTTTGATGTTTGAGGCATGCCTAATCCTATTATATTTATATTCCTTGGATATTGTTTTGTTTCTTACGTTTTTCCTTTCTATTGCTGGTTGAAACAGGAAAATTGGTGCTGAAATACAAGCTGTCTTTTACCCTTGTTTGCATGCAAAACAACTTACTCTGAAGGTTTTCATCAGCGGGAAAAAAGGTTGTTGGGAGGAAAAAAAGGTGCAATCATCTTCTGTTTTACTAATGCTTTGTCCCTTTGTTTGTTGTTCATTTAAGCATGCCATGGACTTTAAAAATAAATTGTAAACATGTTTGTTGGAATGAATAGCTTTGGTTTTTTTTGTCTTGTGTGCGTATATATTGCTGTTTTTTTTTTGCGCTCCATATCTCTGACTGCAATTTTGATGTTGTGTACATCTGACTCGCTTGTGATAATATTGCATGGAACTTTCAATGTGTGTTTTTGTTTTTATGGTTGGGTGGCTTTACCTTTCGGAAATCGTTTTGTGTGCCTCCTTCCTTATGCTTTGGAAAGATGCAAACAATATTTGCCCTGTATAATAATGGCATATAGGAGCACGTGCCTTTCTTGTTAGCATGATTCCTAGTGTGCGGAGGGAGTTATCTCCCCGGGAAGCCACTTTGAAGCGTTCCGCAAGCAACCCTTGCGGAGCGTTAAAATGTTCAACAGGAAGGTTTTTGAAGCTGCCTGCCTGGAAAGAAACCTTCTCTTTCGACTCATTGTACATTTTGCTTCGGCTACTGCTTTCCCTAATGTTTGGATGTTTTCCTGTTCAGTTTAAAAGAATGAAGACTAGAAATACAATTATCTCTCCCCCGGTTGGAGTAACTGTTACGACACCGCACTTGCAAAGAGAAGAACAGTTTAAGAGGACTCAGTTTGTTGTGAACGTTTTACACTGCAGGCAACCAAAACCACCTAAACCGGTTATAGCTGATTTGGTTAGAGAGCGACTTTGCCTTTTGCCACAAAGCCCTTTGTACTTGTCCAAATTTTGAACTGCTGGGCCTCATTCCCGAGGGTTTGGCCTGGTCTACGATACTAAGGAGGCTGCAATGGCGTGTGAACCTTCCTACAAATTAAGAAAAATGGGTGTTGCTGTTGCGAAACAAGACAGTGGAAAAAAAAAAAAAAAAAAAAACTGCAAAGAAAATTGTTGGTGCTAGCAAGAAAAACAAAGAAAAAAAACATTTGATAGCCTCCTCCCCAAACACCTTGTAGACGAAATGAAGTTGTAGACTGTATATAGCTACAGGATTTTTTGTAATGCTTTTCTGCAAGTAAACGTGAAACAATGAGCCATATTTTGGATCTGTAAATATTAATTCCAATATACTACTTTGTTTTATCTAACAGCATGTACTTTGTTTTTTCAGCGTGTAAACTTTTGCGATGTATTTGTTGTGAATGCGATTGTTTACCTTGCCGTATTTGATAGAATATGAAATGAAAATGTTTAACTGAAACTGAAAATAATTGGAGGCCCATGTAGAATTTGAATGGGTCACCATATATCACTCTAAAAAAAGTAAAGCGGTTGTGCTCTTCGAATCCAAATTCTTGACAGAAATTGTGTGGTGTTATAATGCATCTAAAGCTTTGGTGATCTAGGTGATTCTCGTCAATTATAATATTTGGTGCTGGAAATATACATATTCTTATCGGTTATTTATTGGAGTAAAGCTCCAAGGTTTGCAAGCATATTTGTCTGTTGAATTTGATTTGGGTAACAGTTCATTCATTTTTGAGATAGACAAAAGAACCTCAATTATAATAAAATTGTTTCTTGACAAAACATATATAAATGGCCATAATATTCTTGTTGTGGTCATACTTTATTTTGGATTTTTAGCCTTGAATTTAAAGTCGGTTTAACTTGTGCTATCTTTCCATCAGATAATCTTTATGTGACGAGGTTCTATCTTTAAAATCTTTGCCAAGTCATTTCAATGATTGGATAATCTCAAAGGACAATAAGTTTTAGCTTTTTGAGAGTATCTCCATGATCACCTCAAGCATATTCGGAAGGGGTTTTGTGTGAACTTCAGCTTTTTCGATGATGCTGTTGATGCTTGGGTAGTATTCAACTCGATTGAGTATTTGGTATTGCATTTAACCATTATGTGCTTTTCTCTTCAAGTGATTTGTTGTGTATTAGTTCTTTAAAAAAAGCTTATAGGCATAGGAAGTATTGTAAACGACCTAGTAGATTGTGTTGGTTGGATTGTTAGTGTTGATTAACTTTCTCAAGGTCAGACTTAAGAGTTTTTAGAGATGGTTTGTTTCACTGCTATTGTTTAATATTAGTGGTGGCATAAATAAATTTCATATGTAGGATGGACATCTTAGGACATTAAGGAACCATCCACTTATTTTATTCTACAGAATCTTAATTACTGTTGATCATATTTATAAGTATTAATATTCTAATAGCGAGTATTTCTAACTTACCCTGTACCATGCCCTGGGATGTGATAGTTGAGGTCGTGGAAACAATGGTTTTTAGTTGTGCTGGCCAAGATGGAGGGCAGGGGCTCTGACCTGAAGCTGATGTTGTTGTACCTGCTGAAAGTAATGTAAAGGAACTAGTAGCTTCGTGTTTGGTTAATAGAGTTTTTAGAGATGGTGTTTCCACTGTTATTATCTAATATTAGTGGCGGCGAAAAGAAAATTCATATTTAGGATGGATGTTAGGAACTCTCCACTTCTTTTTATCTACAAAATCTTAATTATTATTGATCATAGTTATAAGTATTAATGTTCTAATAGTGAGTATTTCTAACTTGCCTTGGACCATGTCCTGGGATGTGATAGTTGAGGTTGTGGAAACACTGGTTTTAGTTGTGCCAGATTTGACCTGAAGCTGATGCTGTTGTAGCTGCTGAATGTCAGAAGTTGAACCTGCTTTTTTGGTTAATTTGATGGTGTTTAAGAATTTGCTGTTAATTCAATCGTGTTTAGAAGAGCAACGTCTAAAAGTGCTTGTGCAATACTGGCTTCAATACTTAAATTTTTTATGTTGCTGCTGATGTTTGGGGTGGCGTTCAACTTAGTATTGCATTGGATCATTTTCTCGCTGGCTTTTGAAGTGATTAATGTATGTACTTTTCTTCTTTGTTGGGGTCCCGAACATAGCAATTCCATAGTAAGTATATCTGTTCTTGAAAACCTTTATTCCGATGCATCATCTAGAACAAATACAAGTAAAACTTTTTGGTTCAAAATTTTGTACTCAACTTATGGAGTGATTTAATGTGTGCTTTTGTTTTACATTGGAGCTCTTGAACATAGGAATTGCTTTTAGTATCTGCTATGGAAAACCTTGATGGTGGTGCATCATTTTGTGGGAAAAACGGGAAATGTTTGGATGTCTGGTTATTAAACTGGTTTTCTTTTTTATCAAATGTTTTATGGAGCTTAGAGGTTGTGTAAAGGCATTATATGCAGTTTTATAGCATCAACTAGATTTTTAGCACATATGAATGTTGTTAGATCAGACACGAGAAAAGATGGAAATCTTTACGATATTGCATTGGTATAGTGCTAAGGTTTCCACGGCATGTGGTTTGATAGGTAGTGTATGTAAGGGCACGATTAGTGTCTTGTAACTAGTGGAGTGCTTCACAAATTCATTATTTTGTAAATCTTAGCAGGAGAGAAGTCATTAATAGAAGTGAATATCAATTGGAAATAATGCAAAGTTATCAATTTTTTTACCAAACACATGTCAAGTGTCTTCTATCACTTGTAAGCGCTAGTGGTCTGCATTCGTATCTTGCCATGACTTCCGCCAATCATATGCTATGACTTATTTAACCAATTCTTGTCTTGTTATATCAAAAGCTAGAAAACTTACTACAATGTAAAATTACAATCTTGATATAACCTTGTAACTTTTTGCTTGTTAAACCATGCAATGTATATGTATACATGCATCATTTCCTTATGATATTTTATGCCATGCGAATGATGTAATGTTTATTATTATGTATGTCAATAGATACCTCTTTTCCTCGTGGGTTTCTTTACATGCTATGCCGTAGTGTTTATTTTGTTGAATTTTTGTGCACCTGTGACTTTATGAAGTTTTGTAACTGTGCCTGCATGCCTCAAATTTGGTATATATTTTATATGGCAATTGATTACTTGATCTACTTGATTTACACTCTATGTAGGGTATTATATGCCATTTTGCTATCATCCTTAATACTATGCAAGTTAATGACGGTGATGAGGGGGGACAAAAATGGGTTGTGAAAGTTGAGAGACCAGAATTAAGCAAAAGAGGATAAGATTAGAAGAAAAGGATGATGGGTTAAGGGTTGTGAGAGTTAAGATGCTAGAATTAAACAATGCCAAATATGAGGATAGAAGGGTGATGGGGTGAGGGAGAAGGTTCGTGATAGTTGAGTGACTAGAATTAAACAAAGCCAAGGACGAGGATAGAGGAAAAAGGCTTTTGATTTCAGAGTAAGTGTTCAACAAATGCATGGAGGAGAATAGACGGTAAGGTTCTTTGATGTTTCAAAGGAGTTCAAGAAATTTGAATGGCTTGTCAATACATATTCAAGGACCTTATTTTAAGTACAGACCCACAAATTTCAATTTCCACGGAAGCAAATTTTAATAAATAAATGTTCGATATCAAAATAAAATTTAAAAGCTAACTTGCCTTGAGATTTTTTAGAGTGCTGGATAGCTCTCGTTTCACCATGGTCATGTAATCGTAACTATCCCACCTCCTCTCGTAGTTTTTCTTCAATAATGACCGAAAAAAAATATAACTAATTGGAAACAATAAGGGACACTAAGGAGATTTTAAGGGCAATACTCTCAGCATATTGCCAAAGAAACACCAATCACCCTACTTATAAGTAAAAGGACACGGAGGCCTATATACTCAAATTTGTCTGTCAATCATGCTTAAAGAATTCATTCTAGAAATCGGAATGAAAAGTCAGAAACATAGCTGTCTTCTCTCAGCTACATACCGTAATCAATAAAAAAAATACAGATTTCAAATAACAACTTAGCATTCTTCCTATTTCGCATTACACACTGCTTTTATTGACTTATTGGAAGTAGGTCTGTACAAGACCAATACAGATTCAACCTGAAAAAGATGAATCACCAAGCTTCTTGAAGATATAATAAGAGACAAGAGAGAGCTCACTATGCAACCTGGTTGGCTCTTCCTTCATTAGAGCCAGGAAAATATGATCAAATGCATTTTGAAATCACATATGATAACGAGGAAAAGGCCCTGAGGGTAACATCAGCTACTGCAAAATCTAACACGATCAGTTTACAAGTACACTAGCACAATGTTTTTATAGCGCAGTTTCTACACTAGCACGGTCAGTTTACCAAAAAAACTGTATGTTTGTATTAAATCTGGATTATAAAACTAAAGTCAAAGGGTATAGAAATTTTATGCGTGGAGTGATTATACTTGGTGAATGTGATTAGTAAATGCAGAAAGAGTGCAGTAAGAGTCGAAACAAACTCTCATATGGAATAGCCATCAAAAAATCAAATCTTATTCCTAAACTCAATGGATTCATTACCAAATCAGCAAACAACCTGGTTCAAATCAGAAATTTGCCAGCTGTAAGCCAGTTGCCCATCACTAAACCACGGCCCTTACGCTACATGCTTTAAATATGAATACAAAATAATATCTCAACAAAAGTTCAAAATGACTTATGGTAGGTTTTTTAATATAATGATCTACGTTTTTTATATAATAAGTATCTCTTAATTATTATGTAGTGGAATTCAATAAAGATATTTATATTTAGGCACATTCACAAATGATAAGTTTTTTTCGCTTGATCATTTTCCGAACACATTTTCTTATGCAAACTCTTCTTCCGTGCTTAAATGATAGTTGTAGAATACACTTATATAATGCATATCTCTATTAAATTTGTCCCCGTTCAAAAAAAAAAATTCCACAGCTATCTGTTATTTCAAACTCTTTTCCCTTTGGTGTGCCTGCGTGTCCGTTCGCAGTTTTTAGATTTTTTCAATGATAACATGTTTGCTTCACCGTTCATTAATTTGTTTCTTCCTCCTTTTTTAAAAAACTTATTATACATGCTCACCACAACTTCCTGTTTGCCTGTTATTGTTCTTTACATTCGTTTCTGGCTTCCCTTCCACAATGGAATTTAATAACGAAAAAAAATGGGCTTTTGTGATTGGTGGCATTGCATTAGATTTTACCTTTTTTATGCGAACTCTAAGCTACTATCCTTTACCCTAGCATCATTCTTTTGTTCCGCTTCAACCTTCCCTTCCGCATTTGCTTCTAGTAAAATGAAATATCGGGTTCGATTTTCTAGGTGGGGGCGTAGCATTCGGTTTGGTTGTTTGTTTTGGTGTTTTCTTTCACGTTCTTGGTTGATCATTGCATTTGTCGTGCAGCGCATCCATTCTCCTCTAGTTGTTGCATTGCAACCATGGACACAACTTTAACAGAAGGAGGTATTGCGCGCCTAATGTCCGGTTGCTCGGACACGGGTTCCACGTTCCAGCTCCTCAACATATCTCCTGTGCGGTCTCTGTTGAACAGTGGCACCCAGCATCGAGTTGACCTTTCTGATGGTATTCACATCCAGAAGGCATTGTTGCCCTCCAAGTTTTCAAAACTAGTTGCAGACAAAACGTTGACAGAAGGCACAATAATTCAGCTGCAAAAAACCGTTTGCAGGATGGTCGACCATGAAATGTAAGTAGCCAATATTTTGACTTCCCTCTCGTCTTTTCTATCTCGCACAATGTTTCCTAACATTTTCATTCCTTGCATTGCATGCGTGCAGGACCGTTTTAATTACCGATATGGATATAGCGAAAGAAACATATCCACAAATTGGTTCTCCTTCCCGGATCCCTAGCCATGTTGTTCGGGGCAAACAAGCCTGTGTTGACCACCCTGAGGGTGTGCCCAAAACTTTGTTTCCGCAAACACCACCTCAAAATATTTATGCTTCCTCGAAATCAGCATCGAAGGCCATTTTCATAGATGACTTAAACACAACCATGCGTGTTTGGTCCATAGAGGGCAGAGCGGTCGCGAAAAACTCCATGCGGACATATAGTAATGATAACGGCAATGGTTGTTTCTTTGGTTTCGACTTCGTGGATAGCAGAGGTGGTGAAATCCGTGTCACTTGTTTCAATGAGATTGCGGAAAATTTCTATGGCACGATAGAGAACGAAAAAACGTACACCATCTCTAATGGAAGAATTGGAAAAGCAAAAGAAAAGTTCAACAACCTGAACAACACACTCAAAATTTTCCTTTCAGCAGCATCTATTGTCCGGCCTCTGCATGTCAACGATGAAATCATACCTTTACACCACTTCCACTTTGTCCCCATCAAAGACATACCTAGAAGACCTGTCGGATCTTTTGTTGACATTCTTGGTGTTGTTCTTGTTATTTCTCCACGATCCACCATTCGCAGACGTGATCAGATAGAAACATTCAAGCGAACTGTGCAGGTTGAAGACATGTCCGGATTTAGTGTTTCCATCACTTTGTGGGGTCAACATTCAACTGTACTTGGAGAAGAGCTAGAAGAATTCCTTTCAATTCCGCAGAAACCAATTCTTGCTCTTAAAACAGCTCGTGTTTCCAGCTTCAACGGAACATCTCTTGATACTATATCCACTACAAAATGGTTTGTCAATCCAATGATTCCTGAAAGCCTCTCTCTACAGGAATGGATTGCATCCGATGCTTTCAATGTCCCCGCACCATCTATCACAAATAGGGTTCTAGGGCCTCCATCTACCTTGTCCTCTCCGGCAACAATAGCTCAGGTCCTGCAAATGGGTAACACAGATAAAAATGAATGGGCTACAATTACAGCAAAAATCACAGACATTTCATTGGACAATTTTTATTACTTGGCATGCCCTTTAGTGAAAAATGGTACACAGTGTCGCAAGAAAGTGCAAGAACTAGAAAACGGGTCTTGGTTTTGTGGGAAATGTAATATTCCTATCCAAAAATGTGACTACAGGTATGCACTCCGTGTCACTTTAAAAGATGGCACAGGAGAACTTCAATCCGTAACTGCATTTGATGAGACTGCTGAAAATATAATGGGTGTCAAAGCTGAAGACTTGCAGTTTTTGAGCATAGATGATGGTGCAACAACTGAAATTGCAGACCAAGTTATAGGCCACGAATATCAATTTACGCTTTCCATCAAACTTGAAACATACCGTGAGAAGAAGCAGTTTAAATGTGTCATTATAAAGTCGCACAAACTTGAAGCTGCGGCTTCCCTTCCCTGAATTACGTTTGTGTAACAATATACAGGCTTCACTGCATTTGTGTTCCCCCCTTGTAAAGCTCTCTTGGTCTCTTGATATGCTAGCACCCTTTCCAATAACTCTTTCTTGCACAAACGAATGTCTAGTTGTTCCTTTTTGCTCTACTTTTGCTTATGTAAACTCGGGTTCAATGGATATCGATATATATACGTTTTGTTTTGTAATTTTTGTCACACTCTCTATGTTCTTGAATATCAATAATTGGAATTCCTAAGCCATTTCCTTTAAAAAATAAATACTAGTGATGGTCTTTTATATTGTATGGACATGTTCTTTCCTTCGAACACTTTCCTGTATTCATAACTTTCGTTGAATGAGCTTTGCTAGTGCTATGTTCCTTTACTTGTAATATACATGCGCAAAACAACTTTCGTATTCTTTTGTTTTACTCCATGTATGGCTAGATGCACACTTTTTCCTTTACTTGTCTCATACTTTTTCTCCTACTGCAAAGCGTTGCAGGATTCCCCATGTCTGCAGAGCAACGATTAGCTCGAAGAAGAGAAATCTACACCAAAAACAAAGAGCAAATAAATGCGGATCAGCGCCGCCGTTACCATGCTAGAAAAAACACACATTGCACATCTTTCTTCCCCCATCCCGCCCCGTTCCGGCCCCCAGCACCTGCCCTTCCATCGCCCCATTCTGGCTCTCACGGTGCCTCCTCATCCAACGCCGCAAATGTTTTTCTCTCCCCGCCATCCGCTCCACTTTGCCCTTTCCTTTCGCAAAACACTTCCACCCTTCCCTTCTATGAGGCCCGTGTACCCTGGGATACACAACACTTCCCTTCTCGATCGACGCATTCCTCTTCCCCCCCATCAACCACGTACTCTCCAATGTCCTCTGCTTTCTCCCTTCCTGTTGATGCTCTGTCGACCTCTTCGCATTCATTTGTGCTACCTTCCCCAGCTTCCAATACATGCCAAAATCTTGACGGGTTTTGTTCTGCTAGAATGTTCCCTTCCGAGCCATCCGCCTCTTCTTCGTCCTCCTTCGCAGATGCACAAAGGCGTTTCCGCAAAAGGATAGATTCTCTTTCCACTGCAAGCACATGCACAATCTGTTTGGAGAATTACCCTGGCATTCTAACTAAGTGTTGTTCAGGATCTATCCTTTGCTCCAGGTGCAGGCTTGAGAAACAAGGACACCGATTTTCTTCTTGGAACAACATGGACCCTGGTGTCCAGCCATCCGTACTACAATCTTTGACACAAGTTGAAGAAATGTTGATTGCTAGAGTTAACCCAATTCTCCAAGTAACCCATGCACGTGGTGGACAATACAAATACTCTGGGCACACTATAAGCTTCCCCCAAGATATCTCTACCATAGCAAAGTACCTCCCTCGACGTCTCGGTGATTTGGATCTGCTTCTTGTGCAAAAGGCAGGCTCCCAACAAACAAAATATGATTTCTACGTTAGTAGATCTCGTGTATGGCAGGCACTTCAATACAAAATTTTGCATGACCCGTACTACAAGGATGTTCTTGTTGACAATGAAGCCCTCAACGCTCTTCCCGTACAACAAACAAATATTTCCTCCTCCCTCAACTCCATACCGATAGACATCCCCGCCTCTTCAGGAACCGTCGCACCTGATTCCATCGATGATCCTTCTCTCTGCAATTTAATTGATGCCCACTCTTCTTCTTTCGTCCCTTCTGCCCACAACTCCGGCACCGAAGACGAGCGATCTCACAGTTCCTTCTCTCCCATGATCAAAACATGCCTTCCACCATGCCTTGGCCAGACATAAGTCTTTCTCCCATAAATGAATACACCACTGAGGGTCTATTTTCCATGGCATTCCCAACTTTGTTTCCTGAAGGTAAGGCTATGTTTAGACAACCTCGCATGAAAGAGGTACTTTTTCATGAATATGCCCTCCATTTAATCCGTTTCCATGATAACCGCTTCGGTTCCCACCCCCGGTTTCGCTATTTTTGCTTAACCTCATCATGTGGCATAGGAGCCAATCTACAGCAGCGGTTTTCATGCAACAAAACCTAGAAAATGACATACCACCAACTATAGCTGACCTCCGAAAAAAATTGCTTGAAGACCCTGCATATTCGCTTCCGGATACCTTGATGCGGTTTGGAAATAACCTGCGCGGAACACGCTCCTTTTGGTCCAAATACAGAGGAGAGATATCGGACATGGTTGAACAATTGGGTGCACCTACATTCTTCTTCACTCTTAGTGCTGCAGATACTAAATGGCCTGATTTGCATAACTGTATGCCTGGGTGTTCCGCCTCCTGATCATCGGTTCGTGCAAAGATTTAGAACAAAGAGCATTATCGCCCACCCCATCGTGTTTCTACTTACTTGCACCAAAGGTTCACAATATTCCACGAGGAGGTCCTGCAGAAACACCTTGGAGCCAGGGACTACTGGTACAGGTAAACAAAATTAAATGGTTCGTTTGCCACTCTATTGCTTCTCTTTATTTCTAACTACCTTTTTCCTCTAGGTACGAATGGCAACATAGAGGGTCTGCACATGTTCACGGTTTCCTTTGGCTTGAAGGCGCCCCCAATGTTGACACAATAGATTGGAATGACAATGCTTCTGTTGAAACAACAAGACTGTACTTTGATCAATATGTTTCTGCATGGAACCCTAGAGCTCCTGCATGTAGACCTACATTCTTTCAAAGATCTCTCGAGGATGATCCCTGCTTGCTTTCCTCTTCAGAGGTTCTAGCTTCCAACCCTCTGCACGACCTCGAGGAACTTATAAACCGGGTTCAGCGCCACACCAAATGTTCTACACAGACATGTCTCCGAAAAAAAGGTTCCAGAACTATATGTCGTTACAGTGCTCCTTGGGAAACACAGGCTTTTTCTTCCTTGACCATGGATGCCAACAAAAGCGTTAAATACCTTCCTTTCAGGAATGATGACAGATTAAACATTCACAATAAAGCCATGCTAGCTATATGGAGAGCCAACATTGACTGTCAGCCTGTACTATCTCGACACGCTGTTCTTAAATACATTGCAAAGTATGCCTCTAAAGCAGAGCAACGCTCTGAGACATACCACCAAATGTTGTCTAGGCTTTGTTCGCATGCTAACCCCGATTTCCCTTCGTCTTTTGCAATACGGAAGATGCTCACAGAAAGTGTTGTTGAACATGACATAAGTGCACAAGAAGCTTGTCACTTGCTTCTCAAACTTCCTCTTGTTGTGTCCAGCCGGCAGACCGTCTATTTAAATGTGGGCAAAAAAATACTTAGGCGCCTTTCTGCATCGGCTACTCAGGAACAAGATACATCACAGCTTCTTGATGCGTACCTTGTCCGCCCACCATCAATGGAGTCCCTTTCCCTTATCCAAATTGCTCGAGAATGGAATTACAGCAAATACCGAAAAAAAGAGGAATGGAAACAAACAAGACTACACCAAAGAATTGTCTGCGTGTACCCAAGGTTTTCCATCATTCCACCGACTAATACAGAGGCTTTCCACCTTTTCTGTTGGTCTGAGCTCCTGCTGTACAAGCCTTTCCGGAACATTCCTTCGGATGTTGGTTCCTCGCCAGATGTTGTTTCTTCCAATTGGCACCTGTTCAAAAGCTCATACAAACCGTGGCATGTTAGAAGAACAGACACGGAACTTGATACATCTCCAGATGGATCGTCTGAATCTGACACAGACCCAATGCAAACAAGCGAGAGAATCTATGAATGGCAACTTTTGGCAGGCCTCCGTCTGGGACATTCTGAAGGTCTAGACCACTGCAAATGCTTGGCCTCCGAGAATATGACTCTGCTTTATGATTGGTCCTCAAACAACGTTCCGGTTCACTTGGTTGACATCGCCCCCTCTTTTGTCGAGAATGGTAGGGCGAATTATTGCCCTGACCATACAAATCCATCTAGTTTGCCTTCTTTGTCGACTTTTTCCGATAGCCAGCAACTAGCCTTCACTACAATACTCCACCACTTTTCCTCAACACACAGCCTACCACCCCTTCTTCTCATTATTCAAGGAACTGCAGGAACAGGCAAGTCATTCCTTATCCACTCTCTCCGATCTGCCTTCTCCTCCCTCGCTACCCCTGCCATTTCACCCCTTCTTTTGCTTGCCCCTCTGGTGTGGCCGCTTTTAACATTTCCTCATCGACCTCATTCCATTCCGACCTCAAATTCCCATTCGAGATTTAAAACCCCTCGAAGGCCAAGCTTTGGCCTCCTTTCAAGACTCTTTAAAACATGTCACATACATTTTGATTGATGAAATGAGCTTCATTGGTCCTAAACTTCTTGCAAAAATTGACTTCCGCCTGCGTGAGGCCTTCCCGCACTTCCGTACTTCCCCTTCGGAATAGATCAATGATTCTTGTTGGAGACCTTGGTCAACTTCCACCCGTTATGGACATTCCACTATATGCCAAGAATTCCTACGGTGGATCCCTTTGGCGCCACGGGGGTTCATTAGCTAGGCAATATCCTAGACGTGGGTTCATATTGAGGTAATTAAAATTAATAAAATTAAACTCAATATACCGGTAGACATGAGGGGGTGAAAGGGTTTAATTTATTATGTTTTGAATCGTATTGGGGGTAGGTTAGAGAGATGGGCCAAAGGAAATAGAGGTTTACTTTTAATATAAAACCAAAACGTTTGAACCCTAGTTTTTAAACGTAAATACCTTAAAATTGCAAAAGGAGTGTGGTCATAAATTAAATTATAATCTCTTTTAATAAATAAATCTAGATTCTTAACTTCCAATAAGATGGTAGAAAACTAGAATTGAGTATGCTTTTCAACACAAGTGATATTATTTCACCATCTTAACTATTCAAGAACTATTGATAAATGCATAAAGCTTAACATATATAAGGTGACTTGTAATATGTATTCAATGGCTTCAACTATCTTTCGAGAGGAAATGCATATTAAAAAAATTGAGTGAGAAATATAATATATTTTTGTCTAATATATTAGGGTAGAAATAAAAAGGGGTAAATAAAATTGTAATTGAAAAATGGGTAAGTAAGGTACATGGAAAAAATAGGGGGTATTTTCATTCTAATAATATAACAGGAGGGGGTATTATCAATTGAATAATTAGAGGTAGAAACTAGAATTAAGGGTATTCTTTAATACCCTTCGAACGCACGTGCTATACCATACTTTTACTAAGTGAATCCCCGTGTTTGGCGCAAATTTCCTAATTCAATCTCGTTAACGCACTATATTCCGACAACAAGGCTCTTCTTCGACTCAAGTTTCCTTTGCAATTTGCTTCTCATCCGAAACGGTGGGCTACCCTTCCGATTGGGAGACTTTGATGTCCCGCACCGACTCATGCCTCTCTGACAACAAGAACTTTCATACTTCCACAATGCCCCCACCTCTTCTCAACAAATATTCTTGTTAAAAACCACAATTTACAAATGTCAAGGAACTCAATTCTCCAATTGCCTTGTCCATTACTCTAAATACAAAAAGGAATGACTCCCATGATCCCGATGACGACCAAATTCTAGAACAAATAGTGCTCCTTTGCAAAGACCAAAAAATCATGCTCACTGCTAATTTATGGATTGCTACCGGGCTTGTTAATGGCGCAACTGGCACTATCGTTGACATTGTTTATTCCCCTTCCTCGGCTCCACCTTCTTTGCCTTCTTTTGTTATTGTCGACTTTGATCGCTATTCCGGTCCACCGTGGAATCCATCAAATCCCTCCCACATCCCCATTCCCCCCATTTCAAGAGGTTCTCGTACACAATTGCCTTTAAAAATGGCCTGGCGTTATCAATTCACAAAGCCCAAGGACTCACCCTTGGTCATGCCACCATAGACATTGGATCCACCGAGAGACCAGGCCTTACTTTTACTGCTCTTTCGCGCGTGCCCTCCTTGGAAAAGATTCGTATCTCCCCAGCTTTCTCCTTTGACCGTTACTCAAGAATTTCTTCAGCCTCCCTCCTGCAATTCCGAAAACAAGAAGAGCTTCGCCTCCAATCCCTTCCGCCGTCCCCCTCCTCCTAATTCATCCCCTGTAACCTTCACCGTCTATAACTCCCCACCCCCGTAACATCCTCCGCGCATAACAATCTCGCCATTTCCTACTAACCTTTTTCCGGCCTTCCTCCCCTTCTTTTTCTATCGCATCAAACACCTATGTATATATTTGGTTTGTTATACTAAATAATATTATCTTTTTTACCGCTCTTCATTACTCCTTACGTTCTTGCAAATGGTCTCGTTTTTAACGCATTGTTTTCTGTTCTTTTCTTCTCTTGGTTTGTAACAATTCTTAGTTTGCTCTTTACCAATATCCGTTTCGGCGTTCCCATCGCACACGCTCGCGTGTTGCTAGTTTTTATGTATTTTAGAAGAAATAATTACGCCGACGGCATGTTTCCTGTCAGATTATATATGAGACGAACCTTGCTCATTCTGACACTCTCTTCAACGATATAATGATAAAATATGGTTGCGTGAAAAACCATATTCTAATATATTTGTCATAAAAGTAGTACCATCTGCAGAGTGGAGCCTGTGTTATTTTCTATTCCTTTCAAAAGAACAGTAGCGCCAAATTTCCAGCAATGAAACCCTCCCTGGCTGCAGTTATGGATGCGATTTCCATTGTGCCTGTGTGTACGCACCCATTTGGGTTTAGCGTACTTAACGATATTTCCGCCGTAGCGGGAGATGCATTCCTTTCACCTCGCTGCATCGGACATTATCTTGGTAAACAACGCGGGCAGAATCTCTACCAAAGATGTGTATCGCTTCGGCGCCTGAGCTATCTCGAATTGTGCCCTGAAATCGATGTCCACCTACACACGATCATTTCTCTTTCCCTCCACAATCACATCAATGAACTCGTAATTGCTTGCATCACCAAATAGACATAAATCATAATCATTCAAATAAATTTAGCTCATTACAAATCTTTACAAATTACTCTTTTTGTGGACCTCGCTCCAAGTAAAAAGGTCGGTTTTTCAGTAGCCATCACTAGAGCTTTCTCTACATCTGGAGGCAGCATCACCTCTAACTTAGTAGTGGAGCAGGATATTGTACTCTGCACATTCATAGGATCAGCTAACCACACTTCAAAGGTACATATGAGTGGACATAACAACCAACAACTAACATAAATTGTTGATACTTACTTTGAGGCATAGGATGTTCATGTCACTTTACTAGAAAAGGTCATATTACAATATAATCATGTAAACTAGAAGGTCAAAAATTAATGACAGAAAAATGAATATTAGATGGCTTTGGTATCTGATCATCTAGATTGGGATTGACCCTACATTCCTGTCACTGGTGCTTTGGGAGAAGTTTTCTACAAAGACTCGTTCGAAGCCATTTCTATGTGCAGCGTCTTTCTTCACCATTGGTTTTGGTTTTCTGAGAACATGTGATATTTTGATAACAAGTAATGAGAGCGTGGAAACTATATTAATATAGTGTAGTTAGATGATGACGTGAATGCAGATGGTGCCAAGTGGGTCATGTTGAGTACACGTGGATGCAAAATTTGAAGAAAAGAGTGGGAGAGAGAATCCTTGATAAAAATACATACAAGGTGTAGGTGACATTTAATTGTTGTGAAATCTCCCTACACCAATACAATGTGTGCAAGTGACTTGCCTTACTTACCAGTGATAATATGCTAATTTTATTTCTATTATTGGAAAATGACATAATACTCTATTTGTATATATGCTTCATTGGTGGATGGGATATTTTGACGTATTTTAATATGTAGTAACCAAGAGGTGTAGATACATAAATATTTTATTATAAAATGATATGTAGGTAACGGCCAAGTAGAGTGACAATTGGAAAAATAGGACACACATTTAATATGTAGTATAAGAGTATTTATTAAGCAATATTCCACCTACAATGTAACAATTAGATCAACAATACATATGAAAGCCATGAGGGGAGTAGTTTTTTTAGTTTTCTTTTTCTTTAAGGGGGATCCTTTTTTTGTTGCATTTTTGTTGTGATATTGATGTGTTTTTGTTGCTCCTTTCGGCAAATTGCTTTGTTTTGTCTAAAGGGTGCCTGGATTGTTCATACTACTCACTTTGTTGACTCGAGCGACCCTTTGTATGTCCCCTGTTAAGATTGGGTTTCAAACTTGCATCCTCTTGGAATTTCCCCATTTTTTATTTGATCCCTTTTACAACAAATTCCACTCATGTGAAAAATACAAGTGGCATAGAGATGATAAAGTGGAGAAAAACAATTATATAGCTTGATAATCATTTTAATACCTAAAACTTTCCTTCTAAAATATCTCCATAATATGTTCCCACACCAGACTCCTTTTCTCCATGTAATGATTTAAAAGATTTGAATGTGTATTCTTTAATTTTTAGTCTAAAACCGTATTTTTTATAATGTATATGGTTGGAAGATCTTCCAATTGTCCTCGACTTACATCCATGCATTCAACAGATTCCATGTTTTCAGATTCGTTGCCTCATCACTAGATTATAATCCTTATGCCGACCAACCAAATTATAATATTGTAATTGATCAATCGAATTATGATGTTTAAACTTAAATGTTCCATTTTATGACCTTGTATGTGTTCTAGGATTGAAACACGACCGAGATGTGCGCAAAAAAATGATTTTCCTCTCATGCCAATTCTTTAAAAATTTATTATGTTAATATGAAATTCAAAATACGATTCTCCATAATATTTTTTTACATGAATCGGGAAAATGAGAGGACAAGGTTTTGTGTCGGTGATCATTGTCAAAATGTTTCATCAACACTACTGATGATGGGAAACCCTAATTGCTACCTTATTCACTTCATAGAAACTCTTTTCACAATTATGCATGTAATCGATGACATGAGGAACGATAAACTTAGAGGTTTAGTGTAAAACATATGTACGTTTCGACATTCAAACATGTGCAAGTTTCCCTTCAAACTATTCATCATACCTTACTTGTATATATATGTATACATACATACACATACATATACATATACATATACACACACACACACACACACACACACACACACACACACACACACATATATATGTATATTATATATATATATATATACATATATACACACATATATATGTATATATATATATATATATATATATATATATACACATATATATATATATATATACATACATATATATATATATACACACACACACATATATATATATATATATATATATATATATATATATGTATGTATGTATGTATGTATGTATGTATACATAACATACACACACATATATGTCTCCTCGACAACGAGTTCTTAGCACCCCCTTTTGTTTCACACAATTGACAAAAATGGCATGCACTAAATACATCCCTTGTTGTAAGAAAGGGGATTTTTACATAGGTCATAGGTTCCTATTGATGTAGAATCACAACACCCTCGAATGTCCTGGGGTTGAAATGGGGCATCCGATGTGATTGCACAACATTGGACCATCTCTCAAGCTGTGGGACTTGCGGACTTGAGATGGACCTCCAGAGAAGGTTGGTTCCTGCTTCCTAAACTACCTGCCACAAGCTACTCCAGTGCAGGAAAAATTTATCTAATCCTAATCTAACCTTTCCAAGGAGACAGGGAGAGAGAGAGAGAGAGAGAGAGTGAGTGAGTGAAAGATATCCTACACTAAGCGGTGATACACCAGAAAAGGAAGTGGCTAATCAAAATCCAAACTACCTAAAGTGGAGAGAGGTGAGTAGAGGAGAGGGTGGACAAGATGCACCACGGACTAGAGATGAAGTTCACATAACACCACTTCAAAACCCATTAAACACAGCTCCCAGAACCTACAATAAACATCAGAGTATGCACAATATACCCTGTAATGATGAGAGGACAAGAAGAGACAACAAAATAAGCAAAGGATGGACAAATGCATCACGAAACATATTTTATTGCTCCAAAGTCACACAGTACATCATCAATGGGCAAGGGGCAAGAAAATGCCATTATACATAGCCATGAGAGGAGGCTTAGACTCCACATTCTACCCTAAGGAAGAAAGAGAGAGGGGGGGAGAGAAATAATGACCAACCTTTTAGAAAATGCCCCTCCTTTACAATATATAGGAAGAAGAATAAGAGAGAAAGGAGGGAAGAATTCAAACTCCTCCAACCACCCTAGGAAGAGCATTGAATCCACCTACCACAATGAAGAGTCTCACTACAACACCCATGCCCCCATCATTTCTGTCCCTTACTTGGGAAAGAAAGAGGCCCATTCTTCATCATGGCGGCAGGTGGGAGACTTGACAACCTTGAAAATGGTGGGTCAAACATTAATGGTGGCAGGTGAGAAGCCAACACCGAGAGATTTCTAAAATGTCCTTTCCCACTCAAAATCAAGCTCCCAGTTAAAGATATGGCCATCTGAAGATCAGGGTCATGGGCTCACAATATTTAAAAGAGTCCATCCATACAAGACCCACGTGGCAGCCTCACACATCTTGAAGATTCAACCCCTTCCTTTCACTCTTGAAATTACGCCGAACTAACATGTGGCAGCTTCCGCGGGCTCCTTGGTTTCCTCTGTATTTTTCTGAGTCCCTCTTGTTGGTGGAGACATTGTGACCCGAGACACATGGAGGCTTCGCGCTCATTTGGAAACTACCCCAAATTTTTCTTTTGAAGTTGCATGGATAAGACACGTGGAGGCCTCCGTAGGGCTTTTGGACTTTTCAACGGCCGACCTTACCTTTTCGAGACTTTGACCACGTGGTGGGTTGGCGCTCATTTGGGGACTACCTTTGGATTCGCCTCTTGAAAGTGTGCCTCTTGAAAGTGTGCAGAGACATATGGTTCTTTCCACTGGCTCTTCCCTATTTCTTTTTGTTTTTGGCTAAGTCCCTTTTGTTTGGTGGGGCCATATGTCTGACCCTGACACGTGGAGGCTCAACACATTTTGGGAACCCGCTCCAAATTTTACTTTTGAAGTTGCGCCATGCTAACACGTGGCTCCTTCCGCTGGCTTGCCTCTATTTAGACTTTTCAATGGCCGATTCTACCTTTTCGAGATTTGACCGTGAGGGCTTAGAGCTTTTTTCCACTTTGGACACCTTGACACAGACATGGAGAGTCTCCACACTTGGGTTTTTTTACTCCTTTGGGCTATAGGTGACTTTGACTTCCATTTTTTTATGAGACACGTGGAGGCTTCCATTTGATACTCTTATACTTAATCGATTTAAACACATGGCAGGCTTGGGACCTCTTTTTCTTTTTTCGGACTTTCGGGACACGGGACATGGAGGCTTGGCTCTTGTTTGAGTCTCCGCACTTGATCCTTTAGCTTTGAAGTTTTCACATTGAGACACGTGGGGGCTTTCGCTAACCCTCTTATACTTAGTCGATTTGGGCCCACTCTATCCCCTTTTTTTACTCTAACACGTGGCGAGCTCTGCACTTTTTTTAGGGAACCACTTCAAATTTTAACTTTGAAGTTGCGATAAAGAGATGTGTGGCACCTTCCATTCCTCGCTCTTGCCCCATTTTGACTTTTCAACTATCGACTCTGTCCCCTTTTTGGACCTTGGGACACATGGAAGCTTGGCACTTGTTTGGGGTCTCCATTTGATTCTATCCTTTGAATTTGCGTTGTTTGACATGTGGCACCTTTCACTGGGTCTCGTGACTTTTCATTTTGGCAAAAGACTCACGCAGCTCACTGGGCCCGCACTTTGAAAACTACGCCATTTTGTGAAAAGTGTAAAAGTTTCAAAATCCCCCGTGAGACTCCCCGGCCCACATTTACACTTGGGAAAATTTCCTTCACCCACTTTTGGCCCCAAAATAAATCATCCTCAGACCCCGCATTTTCCATTTTGGGAAAAATCATCCTCGGGCCCGCCTTCCGCATTTTCCACTTTTCAAAAGAAATCCTTCTCGGGCCCGCGGCCCACAATTATACTTGTGCCTTTTGTGAAAAGTGCAAAAATGCAAAATATCTCATGCCACCCTACCAGTCTGCAATTTTCCCATGGGCAAAAAAATCTTCCCTAGGCCCACCGCCCGCATTTTGGCAAAATATCCTTCCTAGGCCCACCGGCCCGCCATTTGCAAAATATGAGGAGTTAGAAGGACTTCTTTATATCTCTGGAAAGGGGAAGAAATTTCCTATCTGATGGAAATGCTTTCAGGGGGCCTTAAGTGCTTAAAATATGTAAAAATTCATATTAAGAAAAAAAAAGGGGAAAATGGTGTTAGTTGACCTAAAAATAAGTGTGAGCTTATTTGGTCAACAATTTGGCGACTCATGGGGATCACCTTCCTGCTAGGTGAAATGATCAGTTGCCTTAAAGCATCCATTGGGCATGGAGTCTTCCTGTAAACACAAATCTGATCTGAACTTTGAAAATCTGATCCCTGAGCCACTTGGAACACCACTGAACTAGAGTTGATCTCACCAAATGCTACTTCCAATGTCCTGTGCACGAGCAAAAAACACCACAACACACTATGTACAAAATTGAAATCATACATGCTCCAAGTGGAACATGCAGAGTGTGCACAAGCACTTCTTCTACTAAAAAAAACCTACTCCTATACTACACTAACCAGAGAGAAAGGGGACTCAAACAAATCCTGCAACTAGTAGGGAGAAGTAGCTTCCCTTCTCTTAAGAGGGCAGCCATGCAAATGATTTGACACTAATATGGCTGCTTGTATGAGTGAAAAATTGACTATAAGTCGATCCTCCACCCAAATCATCAAGGTGTCAACTGGAAACAAAAAAATGCCTCTTTTAGTTTCTCTTCATTTGATCAAGAGGCATTGCAGCTGATCCTTGGTACTTTGAGCTCATCCTCATGCCCTAAAGTGGGCATGACTGGTTTTGGCTTCTCCTTTGGCTCCAATGAAGCCAAGTACTAATTGGGCATGGTCTGATCCGATGGATGTGCCCATGGTTCTGAATTTCAACTCCAAGAATGGAGTCTTCTTGTGACCTTCCTGGATGGATGGTGTGAGAGATGATGAAATCCTCTTGCTCTTTCCCTTCCTTCTCCTGTGAAGAACATGGAAGATTCATATCTTCCAACCTTGGTTCCTAGAGGGTTGTTATGAAGTGCAAGATGTTGTACTTAAATGCTCTCCTTCATGGCAACAGGCTCATGTGTTTTGGAAGGTGGATGATGGAGGAGAAAATGATGTTATCTCCTCAGGCTCCTCTCCATCAAAGCAATCTTCCAAGTCTGACAGACATATCTACCTCCTCCTTGTTGTCTTGTTGCATGTGCTCTACCTCCTCCATGGTGTCCTCCTGATCTATAACTTGCTCACCATGGTTCCCTTCATCCTCAAACATGAAGTTTGAAAGATCAAACTCTTCTTCAACATTAGATCTTGAAGGGGATGAAGTGGGAGGAAGAACTAAAGGTTATTTTGTGGCTTTCTCCACACTTGAGCCTTTGAAACTCGTATGGTCCTCCTCCATCATGGGTTCATCAATCAAATCAGGCCCTTCAAATG
This sequence comes from Taxus wallichiana var. yunnanensis, assembly GCA_018340775.1. NCBI lineage: Eukaryota > Viridiplantae > Streptophyta > Pinopsida > Cupressales > Taxaceae > Taxus > Taxus wallichiana. The sequence goes on from CM031238.1 coordinate 879,039,784, forward strand.
AAAGCAAAAATATTCAATAATGCTTTCTTCACTAAGTGGCCTCAACTCTGATTTGATCTCTCCCAGCTGCTCCTCTTCAATGGGACTTGGAGCTGATTGTTCTTCTTCTCTCTTGACTGTTGTGCAGCTTGGATTAGATCAACATCCTCTTCAGAAAAAGTGCCATTATGGACACTACATTCAGAGAAAAAATTTTGATCTTCTTCTTTCTTGTTCTTGTTCTTCTTCTCTACAAACTCAACCTCAGCCACCACTGGCTCTTCAACCTTGACCTCCTCTATTGGCTTAACCATCAAGGGGATCTTTGTAAACCCAAATCTGGCAGCCCAACTCTTTAGATTTTCTATCATTTCTTCTTTGTTGGGTTCCTCTTCTTGTTTTTCTCCTTGACTGGTCTTTGGAATCTCTTCCCCACATGGAATTGGGAAGGAAAGAGGAGGAGTGGATGGGGTTTCAACTAGCTTTTCTATTTTTGTGGTGGAGAGGGAAGTGGAACTTCTTGTTTGTTTAGGGGATGACTACTTGGGAGGGAAAAGGGCAGAAGAATTGAGGTGAGATGGAAGACTAGGAGATGGAGAAGGGAAATCAACACTTGGGGCAACAAGTGAGGGGCTTGACTCTTGACCATGCTGAAATGATAGAGTTTGAGAAAGAGAAAATGAAGGACAAGGAGTTGGTGACTGACTTACCCATTGACAAGGTTATCTCACACTTTTCTCATATGCCTCAATATCCTCAATCCATTACGTAAGTTGGGGTAGCATTTCAACCATGAAGTCAATCTTCTCCTGAGGGTAATGTCTTGGCATAGGGCTCCCATGGACAAGGTTCCCTATAACCAATTCTAAATGCCTTCATCTGTGTTGTGGCCTTGGATTGCACCATGCTAGCCTCCATTCTTTGGATCTTCTCCAACAAACCAACATTCTCCACATAACCATCACCATCAAACACACACCCTTGCTCTTGATAAGCTCCTTATCCAAAATGGTTTTGACACTGCTCATATGGGTAAGCATAATGGTTCTGATCTATCATCATAATGTGATCTGAGGAGTTGGGAAATACATTGAGGTGGACTACACATGCATTGTTGCTGCAAGTGTGAGTTCCAAGATGGAAATGAAGTCATGATTACACAACTTCATGGAATGGAAGAAAATGAAAGATGTGGAAAGAAAAATGGATGAAAATGGATGGGAGAAGGTCTGCAACTTTAGAGATGGGTTGTTGACCAGATGGAGTCACTAGATGTGCTTTGCATGTGCCTCAAAAGGTTGAATCTTAATAGGAACACACCAACCTGCTAAGATGAAGTGGTAAGGTGCTTCAAACTTCCCCACCCAGGCATGCCAAAATTGGCTTAATGCAAATCACAACACCTCGAATGTCCTTGTCTCACCGAGTTGAAATGGGGCATCCGGTGTGATTGCACAACATTGGACCATCTCTCAAGTTGTGGGACTTGCGACTTGAGATGGACCTCCAGAGAAGGTTGGTTCTTCTTCCTAAACTACTTGCCACAAGCTACTCCAGTGCAGGAAAAAATAATCTATCCTAATCTAACCATTTCAAGGAGACAGGGAGAGAGAGAGAGAAAAAGAGAGCCTACACTAAGTGGTGATACACCAGAAAAGGAAGTGGTTGATCACAAATCCAAACTACTGAAGTGGAGAGAGGTGAGCAAGGAGAGGGTGGAAAAGATGCACCATAGACCAAAGATGAAGTTCACATGGAACACCACTTCAAAACCCATTAAACACAACTCCCATAACCTACAATAAACATCAGAGTATGCACAGTATACCCTGCAATGATGAGAGGCAAGAAGAGACAATAAAATAAGAAAAGGATGGACAAATGCATCACAAAAACATATTTATTGCTCTCCAAAAGTCACAATGGTACATCATCAATGGGCAAGGGGCAAGAAAATGCCATTACAGAGCCATGAGAGAGGCTTAGACTCCATTCTACCCTAAGGAAGAAAGAGAGAGGGGGCAAGAGAGAAACAATGACCAACCTTTTTGAAAATGCCCTCCTTTACAATATATAGAAGAATGAGAGAGAAAGAGAGGGAAAATTTGAACTCTACTCCAACCACCCCTAAGAGCATTGAATCCACCTACCACAATGAAGAGTCTCACTACAACACCCATGCCCCCATCGTTGTCCTTACTTGGGCAAGAAAGAGGCCCATTCTTCATCATGGCGGCAGGTGGGAGACTTGACAACCTCAAAATGGCGGGTCGAAATTAATGGTGGATAGGTGAGAAGCCGACACCCGAGAGCTTTCCAAAATTCCTTTCCCACTCAAATCTGAGCTTCCAGTTGAAAGATATGGCTATCTGAAGATCAGGGTCATGGGCTCACAATATTTAAAAGAGTCCATCCATACAAGACCCACGTGGCAGCCTCGCACATCTTGAAGATTCAGCCCCTTCCTTTCACTCTTGAAATTACATGAACTGACACGTGGTGGATTTCATGGCTCTCGGTTTCCTTTGTATTTTTCTTGAGTCCTCTTGTTGGCGAGACACTATGCCCGACCCGAGACACATGGAGGCTTCACGCTCATTTGGAAACTACCCCCAAATTTTTCTTTTGAAGTTACATGGATAAGACACGTGGAGGCCTCCGTAATTTTTGACTTTTCAACGGCTAGCTTTACCTTTTCAAGTTTTTAACACGTGGCGGGGTTGGCACTCATTTGGGGACTACCTTTGGATTCACCTCTTGAAAGTGAACCGAAGAGACATATGGTTCTTTCCACTGGCCTGTTCTATTTCTTTGTGTTTTGGCTAAGTCCCTTTTGCTTTGGCGGGCCATATGTCTGACCCTGACACATGGAGGCTCAACGCACATTTGGGAACCCACTTCGAATTTTACTTTTGAAGTTGCGCCATGCTGACACATGGCTCCTTCCACTCAGCTCGCTCTGTTTTAATTTTCAATGGCCATTCGGGCCTCGATCCATTTGACTTGGAGAGGGGACTTGTCCAAGACACGTGAGAGTCTCGCGCATGTTTGGGAACCCACTCCTTAGACATGACCTTGGTGTTACGTTGATGAGACATATGGAGGCTTGTGGGATCTCTTATACTTAGTCAATTTAAACAGGCTTGGCTTTGTTCCATTTTTTCGACCCCTAAGACACGTGGAAGCTTGGCGCTTTTGAGTCTCTCACTTTGATCCTTCCTTTGAAGATGGGTCATTAAGACACATGTGGGGCTTCTTCCACCCTCTTATACTTAGTCGATTTGGGCCCGCTCTGTCCCCTTTTTTTACTCGACCACCACATGTGGCGAGCCTACACTTGTTTGGGGAACCACCTTCGATTTTAACTTTAAAGTTGCGCGAAAGAGACACATGGCACCTTCCACTGCTCTACCCCATTTTGACTTTTCAACTGTCGACTTGTCCCCCTTTTTAACCTTGGGACATGTGGAAGCTTGGCACTTGTTTGGGGTCTCCATTTTGGATCACTATCCTTTGAGTTTGCATTGATTGACATGTGGACCTCCATGCTAGTCTCGTGACTTTTCATTTTGGCGAAAAGACTCTACGGGCTCACGCGGCCCATACTTGAAAACTGTGCCATTTTTTGCGAAAAGTGTAAAAGTTCCAAAGTCCCCCGCAGACCCGCCGGCCCACATTTACACTTGGGAAAAATTTCCTCCATGGCCTAACTTTTTGGAAAAATAAAATCCCGCAGACCCACTTTTCCCAAACGTCAAATCCCTTGGGCCCGCGGCCCACATTTTCCACTTTTCATAAAAGAATCTTCTGGGCCCATGGCCCCCTCATTTTCCACTTGTGCCTTTTGCAAAAGTGCAAAAATGCAAAATATCTCCTACCCCCACCGGTCCACAATTTTCCCATGGGTGAAAAAAATCTTCCCTAGGCCCGCCGGCCCGCATTTGGCAAAAATCCTTCCCGGGCCCAATCCATTTACTTTGCAAAATATGAGGAGTTAGAAGGACTTCTTTATATCTTTGAAAGGGAAGAAATTTCCTATCTGATGGAAATGCTTTCAGGGGGCCTTAAGTGCTTAAAATATGTAAAAATTCATATTGAAGCACAAAAGGGGGGAAAATGGTGTTAGTTGACCTAAAAATAAGTGTGAGCTTATTTGGTCAATAATTCCCCAACATGTTTCCACACCAATACACTTCTCCTTTTCCAAACTCCTTCTTCATAATCCCTCTTCCTCCTCTAATGCTTATCTCCCTTAATTTTAACTTCTATCTCCTTCTTCGTTCTTGAATAATGAATTACAATGTTTCCTAAATAGGAAAACAACTCCCAACTCAATTTGCCAAGTAAACTCTAACTAACTCGATTAAATCTACTTTAGGTGGCGAAAATTACTATTTTTAGCAGTTTACTAGAACCTACTATTCTTAGTAAGTTCGCATGCTTATTCATACGGGAACAGAAATTGCCATGCATCTTCTACATCCCTAAATTAAAGGAATTGCCAAATTTCTAACTCATAATGCAATTATTAGACTAAAATTAACTAATGCCCAAAAATAGGAAAACACCGAACTATAACTTAAATCCTAATTTTCGGCCTCAAGATGGCAAATTTAGGGCCCGAAAATGTGTCAAAACTTGCCCCAACCGACAAGGCGGTTTGCCACATTGCGTTTGTCTCATCGAAACACGTGGTTTCAAAAAAAAAAATGGACTCAAACGAACACCCGGAGCTCAAGTTATGACCTTGTCAAGTTCCTGCTAATTCTGGCGCATCAAACTTTCTAGCCTGCTATGCATTCAAGAGACTAAAATTTACTAGTACCCTAAAATAGGAAAAAAGCTGAATCACAACTTAGATGGTGGATTTTGGGCCTAAATATGTGTCCAAACATGCTCCAACCGGGCATGGTAAGTTGACTAGTGTGTTCATCTCGTCCGAAACCGGTCATTTAAAAAAACCCGACTCAAACAAACACTCGGAGCACAAGTTATGACCTTTTCAAGTTTGTGCTAAAAAATAGTGCATCAATCACTAGTTATAGACAACCTATTGAGCATTCACATGAAGTCTAGAGAGATCAATAAATAATTAGAATATTCATTATTAAAACACACAAATACATGCTAAATCAATCATTAGAAGAAACAAGACTATACACTCATAGCGTCGATATATAACTAATTATTTTAGGTTATGTAGAATTCCTATTTTTGATGTTTCTATTGTGTAGAGGCAATAGAGGCAATAGAGGCATGATAAATAGACTCTACTTAAAACCCTAGATAGCCCACAAAACATCCTCCCAAAAGTAATGTTTCCATTATAGTTACAAGTGTTGTTAAACATTCAATAAATAAAAGGAGAAAGTATTTGTTTTGGAAGTTAATGGAGTTGTGATGTATGAATCATAACAAAAGAACATAAAGATTAGAACCGTGATTCTCATCATGTTATCACGCATATCAGCTACCTTCCTACATGAGCATCCCCACGCTTTGGACCTACCAAAAGTGCTGAGATTTTCATCACTTAGGTACAAGTTTATGTGTCTATTGCCATATTTTGAATTTTTCCATATTTATTTGGCCTATTTAAAGGCAATTCAGTTTCTAGCAATAATGGACTACAATCTTTCAAATGTGTCACATCCATGCCCCCTTCCTCCAAAAAAATCAAAGCCTTCACTTTTGAGTGGATTGAGAAAATCTAAGAATAGTTCTTTTTCATGATATTCTTCACGTGAAATGTCCTTTCTTCACGTGGCCCAGTCTGGCACCAAACACACTAATAATGTCGGAACACTCAGAAGTCCACACATTAACAGTAAACAACAAAATATTTTGCTCTAACTTCTTTGCTATTATCCAAAAGTCAAAGAGAAGCTCAAATCATTAACAGTATATATCTTCCAAAATATCTGTTACATGGATGATATATGTCTCTGATTTTGATGCATACCGACTTTCAACAGTGTTTGGACACATACAATGAATATATGCACATGTAGCGTACATCTCGTGTATGATTTTTTTCCCTTTTTTCTCTATATAAACTAAAAAAGAGATCTTGATTTCAAATTTTTTCGTACGAGGATCTCTCAAAGCAAAACCACAAAATGAAGAATGCGTACATTAATTCACGCCACAACATTAGGCACAGAGATGGTAACTCATTTCGACGGCCGAGGATTGTCGACAGCTTAAGAAGAAAAAGAAATTTGTGCCATATTTATGCAAGACTACGAGATCTACTGTTAAAATCTGGAAGGGTATGAAGTTTTGTCGCTACAATTCTCCATATAAACACATGTATACTCAGGATAAATATCTCAAATTTTCTTCAGTATTTAATTTTTAACCATTTCTATTTTATTGCAATTAGTGAAGATGAAAGTTTATTATATTGTATAAGATATTCTGGAGTTGAAGATCCATGAAGATCCATGACTTAATAGACTGTAGTTTTTTGGTGGAGAATGGAAAACACTTTTTGGTGTTAATTTATATTAATCTTTTATTATATTTTCTATTGTATCTGTTGTTTGTGTGAAAATGAACATTCCAATCTAATATTTTTTAAAGTTATTTTTATATAGGAGTAAAACAAATCCCACAAACAAAACTTGACCAAACATATAGAAAACAACTTAATGAAACAGTGATAAATTCTATTTTCAATTTTCAATTAATAACCACAAACAGCCTCAAATCCAGCTCATACAAACCCCTAACAATGAAAAGTAGTTATTTGAATTTATACATACCAATAATTACAAATGATTTCAAATCTAGCTTACACAGAGCCCCCAATGCCCATTGATTTTGTACAACTAATAAAAATTGAATTTGAAGGACGCTGAACACAACCAACCCACTTCACCAATCAACATATTATTATTCAAATTGACCTTTCATTTTGATCTAGACATTTTTCTTTTTGTTTATTACAAACATTGAAATCAGTTTCTTTCGAAAGACTTGCAGCTTTCTGAAATCTGTGGGTGTATCAGGTAACAAATAGCATTACTGCTGAACAACATTTGAAAAAGAATAGAAGTTCGAGTGAGAATGATATCCAAGAGATGAGCAGCTTTCCTAGAATTTGTGTAACCAGCGTAGGCCCTAATTTGCATATCCAAATTATTACTTGGACAGATTGGTGTTTACTTTCATCAATCCTTTTGGTGCTTGAACAAGAAAATTTAGATGTATGTTCTACTCACACAATTTCTTTACAAAGCAAAGTGTTCTATACAATCCTTGTCAAGGTACGAGACCTAATAAATTGTTCATCTTAATTCATATAATGATAAGTACAACTATATAGTTATATAGTTACATACAAACAATCATTTCATGGGTTACTGAAGCTGATATTGTGTTTTGTTTCAGGTTTTGGAAACGTCAAGTTTAGACATGGAAAGTCTTCGTTCAAAGCTCTACTTTATGAGTTGTACAAAAATTATTTGTTAGATATAAAAAATCTCCATCGTTTGATTTAGATTAGATTGAAAAAATAGTGACTTTTACAATTATTATGTTGGTGGGAGGTCTAACTCATTTCATAATATAAGGATCGTGTTCTATACAATCTTTATCAAAGTAGGAGATCTTATAAATTGTTCATATTAATAAATATGATGATAAGTACAACTTATATACATACAAACCATCTTTTCATGGGTTAGTTATAATAGTGTATTTTGTTTCAAGTTTTGAAAACATCAAGTTTATACATGAAAGTTTTTGTTGTAAACTCTACTTTATTGCTATAAGAAAATATGAAGGAATTATTTTTATTATTACACCAAAGGCAATAGAGAAGATTATAACATAAAAACCTATGAACATAAATATTCATTAACACAAGGATCGTAATATATTAATATGTATATGTTGCTCTAAATGACTTCAAATTAAGCTCTTGATTAAATAATATATTTATTTTATTTGAAATTAATTATAAAATTGTATTTACTAGGAAATTAATATATTAAAATGAATGAATTATTTTCTTTTTATTATTTATAATATAAATAACCAACTAGGCTTATTAACCTATCTAATTCAATTACCAATGGAGATAATACAATCAATTATATTTAGAGCTCTTGCATTAAAATCAATGGTTATGTGGGTGATATGTCATGTTGTTGTGAAAGTCCTACATTAATAATAGATTTTTTGTTTTTAATAAACAATCTCCTAAAAGATGAATAATTGTGTAAGTGATCTTCATGTTATTGTGAGATTGTCTTGTTATTAATAGATTTCTATCTTTGAAAAATAATTAAGATGTTATTTAGATGCATAAATTTGACAAATTGTAAATTTATTAAATTGAAGAGTGCAAGATTAAAAATGGAAGGCTTTTACACATTTATATTAAACAAATTATATAACTACGAACTATGTTGTGAGAATGAGAAAATGCAACGAAAAAGAATTGTGACAAAAGAAGGGAAATTTTTAAAAAATCGAGGAAAAAAAACTTATAGAAATGGTGGTGAATCTATCCGAAGCGATTTGTAGGATTGTTGAATTTTTTTGAAATCAAACATCCTCGTATTGGCGAAAAAAGTATAGTTTTTGAATTAAGTTTTGAATGTAATGGCGAATGTAAGATAATTTCTACTAAATTTAGAAAAAAAAATGGTAAATAGAAATTTTCTTTTTCAACTTATGAATCATGATGTCATTACATGTCAATTTCAGATAAGTGACTATTTATTAGATTGAATTTATTAGATGTCATTTCATTTAAATTGGTTTTTGAGGACCTAAGAATTATCGAGAGATTGTGGTCTCATCCGCCATCTTCGATTAACATTGTAATTTTAGGAGTAATATAGTTTTAAATTGTAAGTTTACACATATACTTTCAAGAATCATGATTCATAAGTGTTCTTGTGTAATAAAACAAGGGATCTATTAGGGTCCTCGCCCTTGGAACTTAGTAACTTACATACATCGTGTCGCAAAATAAAGGGGGTACTACATTACCGATTGAAAACTAAAAAACATAAGGACACTTTTATTGACAATGACATATGACCCCAAAATATAAACACATTAGGAAATATGGATCTTCAAATGCGAGCAAGAGGACCACAAACTTGTTCAATGGATAGATTCCCTGCTCATTTACACCAAATTCCTCCTACACAATACATGACACAATTGAGAACCGAAGGTGCGGAGAAATTTAATTATTCTATCATAGAACTCCTGATAATCATTCATAGCCCCAAAAACATAAAAGATTTGACGAATAAAAGATGCAGACATTCCCATCTCAATCAAATTGCTACGAGAGGGCCAAGGTTTGCTTAAAACGCGTTTAAAATTTAAGTCTTTACTTCGTTAACTTGGCCAACCAATCTCTCATCAGTCTTCCACCATAAAAGAAGGGTCATTTTCTTTTTCTCCTACCACATGTGATTCGACTTCTTCTTGGTTAGGGCCACAGTGACTATTAATAAATGAAGAATAATATATTACATTAGATGATACTAAACAATGATTACATTCACACACACGCATGCGCGCTGCTTATGCGCGAGGAGGAGAGAAGGATCCCAATGAACAACTGAGATGTGTGGGAAGGTGAATAAACATGGTTGCCAATGGAATACTCCAACATTCCCCCTTGTTCCATTGTTTCTATAAAAGTAACCCCGAAATAATCATCATCATCTTTTACGGATTCATCATCTTGTTACGTCACGACGTGTCCTATCTACTTCTTGTGGCAAGGAATTTGTTTGGATTTCTTCAAATCTCTGTGATGATGTGCTCTCGTTTGTAAAAAAATAAACGGATGAAGAAGTGATCTCGGATGCTCATGCAATGCGACACAAATGTGCATGAGGGAATTTCATCTTGCATTGGTCATCTACAGCGTAGCCTTCTACAATCTTGACAACTCTTCTCCGTTTGAATGTCGAACAAGACTTAGTCTATTATGTCCTTGAATTGTAAATATCGGAGACCTGCCGAGGAGTAGATACCGGCGCTCCCGTGGGCTTGACTTCGACTCTCTCCAATGATACACGTTTCTATCGTTTCTTGCAATGTTGCTAACATCTCTTGGCACATCTTTCATGCTATCTGACTGTTGCATGGGAACATAGGTTGGTTGTTCACGCTCATCTTTAATAGCTTTATAGAAAATTGATGGTGTTGGGTTTGTAATCTTGTGTTTTCTTCTATTAGACGCTGCCACACCGGTTGCTGGTCGTTGGGAGGTTATGTTTCCACCTCTCTGTTCTCTCACGCCAAGCAACACATCGAGGGAAAGTGAACAATCAGCTCCATTCAGGTCTGATGCCGCAATGTTTGTACATAAGTTTGTGGTCCTCCACGCAAATTTGTTGGCCGCTGGCTAAAATTTCTGTGCATGTTCCTTTCTCCAACATTTTCTCCACAGAGGTCATAGGCAGGTCGCTTCGTCTACAACCAAATATCAGGAATCACTGCCAAAATGCCACGCAGGTCTGAGTAGATGGAGTGCTCTGATTTCCAGAACAGGTCACTGGTTTTCTAGTCATAGCCGCTCTGAAAATCTCCAATGATGGTCGCTGAAGGGTAAAAAGACATCCAATATTCTCTGCCCAGGTCACTGTCAGAAAACGTAGTATGCAACTCTTAAAACAATGCCAAAAACAGGTCTCATTTGATGCCACGTAGATTGGAATCTGCCCTTCACACCAAACACTAGACCAGTGGACAGGTCGCTGGTCCAAGGGAGCTCTGACATGCCAAAGAAGATAACAAAGGATGCTCCTCCTAGGTATTCATAGTCCGCTCGTATAGAGGAGCCACTAAGTAGATCCAAGTCTTGTCTAAATTTGAAATTTGTATACATTTTAAGCCTTTTGTCTCTTGCATTTGACACCACAAAGACTGTTGGTTATTCACCTGTATTATCAGGTATGAATTATTTACAGTGGTGTACTCGTTCATTCAACACACAGTGAGGCGGGGAAAGGGAAAGGGAAAGGGAAAAGGAGGATGAGGCGAAATACTCCGTGCACATACGGCTGGAAAAGAAATTGAAACGTTGGCGCATGAGAGTGGGCATGTAATCTACTGGATAAGGGAACGGGAGCACGATGAATCCCGAGGATCCGATGAGGAGTATTTCATTAGATTATTGAACTTTCTCATAAATGGGCAGGCTCTCAGCTATGTGACCTTCACTGTGGAGGGAAGACAAGTGCATGCTCACAAATGCATTCTCGTTGCACGCATTCCCTTTTTCCGAATGATATTCTACAACAACGACCCCATGAACGAACGCTTGGATACCAATGTTAATAAATGAAGAATGTTATATTACATTGTATGATATTAAACAAGGATTACATTCATATATATACACACTCGAGGAGGAGAGAAGGATCCCAACGGTCAGCTGGGACGTGGAAAGGTGAATAGACATGGTTGCCAATGGAATACTCCAACAGTGACAGTCTTACATGTAAATTATTTATCCAATTTTTGTTCAAGTCTTTCAACATTTTTTGTCAAATGACAAATGGATTTTGTTAGCGAATCTTGATGATGACTTGTGCGTCCCTCTCCTGAAAGTTTAGTGTGATAATTTTCCCAAATAGGTTTTAGGACAGTGATAGAGGTGTCATACCCTTTGAATAAAATAATTTGAGATATAAATTGGTACATATCGAAATCGAGAGAAATACTAGTTAACTTCACCAAAAACTAAATCGGATCGATGGGTTGTTGTATTCTCCAATCATTTAACTAACAAATTCTTCTACTAGTGTCATTATAAAACCAGGGTTGTGTGTCTAAGGTTGTATGCAATGAAGCTTTATGCAACTCAATTGTTCAATGGGTTCCTTTTGGGGGTTTTGGTTGTTATGTTTCTCTTTGTCTTTGCTAATCTACGGAAATGTAATGCTAAACTACTGAAACAACATTACTGTAATGAAATGCATTTAATGGAAATACTTTGTTGGAATTGAAATGCACACACCAAATCAATATAACAAAATTCAAATAACACACACTCTGAATTGAAATGACACACTCATAATTGAAATTGCATGAAAGGAAATAACACACATTGAATAGAAATTACAGTAAAGGAAATAAGTAATTGCATTCAAACTATAACTTATCGAACCCATGAGCATGCATAAATGTTAAAACTTCCAAATCACCTTGGTCGAGTAGGCCCTTGCTCTTCCTTGGGATGAAGGTAATCTCAACACCAAAAGATATTCAAAACAACATCTAATATATTGAATCAAAAAG
>CM031238.1:879052147-879099735 GCA_018340775.1 Taxus wallichiana var. yunnanensis
ATATAAATTTTAGGCTTCCGTCCTCTGTTTACATTTGGTACTAGAGTGAGAATCTAGACTTGTGAGCTTATGAAGGTGTGGAAAGAGAGAGCAGCCGAGATAGAGGAGTTTTGGAGAAGCGTTTGCAGCATCAGAGAGCCTGTGTAGCCTCCTGCAACCTCCCAGCCCCATCCTTGCCTCCTCACATCCTCCTATTCATTCCAGTGTTTAGAACACAAATTTGTTTTACTGGTGCACCCAACACCAGGCAAAATTTCTTTGCGGTATTGAATTTTTAAAAAAATTTATTTTTCTCCCCATTAGGGGTTTTATCTCTAATATTAGAGACATATTTAATGAACTACTACATCTAACAGTCTGCTGTAATTGGAGGTCTATTGAGATATTCATCAAGCCCCAACCGAGCCATCATTGAAGCCAAGCTCCATACCAAGTCAAGTAGTGTATTTTTCATTGGTGGATCTGCTTTGAAAATGGGTATCTTTACATTAAAGTTGACATGTTGAGCCACATTCTACAACCTGTGGATCTAAGTCTGAGCTCTACAAAGAGCCAGACACCGAATGATACAACTGTTTCTTTGGCCTTTGGGCTCTACACAGAGATGCACTGAGTTGGGCGAGCCCCTGTGTCAACATCGAGATGGATCCACCATCCTTGTTGTGTATTTGCAAAGGACCGAGCCACCAATCGTTTGGGAAAAGTAAAGTCCCATGAATTGGGTGAAGATTCTCCATGCATACATTTTAATTTTTTTGTAGTGGCCAAATCAAAATGGTGGAGACTCGACGATTGCGCGACCTCCACCTTCTCACACGTCAACTCCAATGAACCCTACTCACGAACAATGCTAAGCTTTGTGTTGATCAGCCTCCTCCCTACACAAAGAAAACCTCTAACCTGCGTGCATACAAAGGAGAGGAATATTTAGCAAACCTATCAATAAAAAAAATGGCGGATAAACAAAACAAATTGGTGAGAAATAATCAAAAGGCGTGAATGAAATTGGAAAGGGCAGCGTGGCCGAGGAAGGAAAAAGGCATTAAAATTGCTTCAGATCTGGTCTTTGCGCATAAGGAAAACCTAATCCACCTACCAAGCCACGTGGAGCTTCAGCCAAGTCATTTTTTACTAAGGTGAGTCAAATTCCACTTTATTTATATATAAGTTTGTTCATTTTATCTCACAAGCGCTCATAGAGCCAAAGTGGATAGTGGGAAAGCCTTAGAAACGAGAGGTTTGAGGTTCAAATCCCACCCCCAATATGATTTTTTCAATTTTGAAATCTGGCGGAAAATTTAGAGAAATCACCAAACTTGGAGGAGGTTTTAGCAAAAAACCTTGACTAAACTGCTTAGTCATAACTAAATAGGCATCTAAATTTTTAGTGAGAAAATCCCTAAATTAGGGTAAATTTTTTTCTCCACTAGGCCTGTTTTCCCATTTCGGGCATTTTTTGCAAAAGGAAGACCATCCAAAAACTTCATCTTGGGAATTTTTTTAAAGGTTTCTAGAATTTTGGGTCATTTTGGGCTCCGAGGCCACTAGGGCCAATTGTAATTTTTTTTTGCCTCCCATTCCATTTTTTTTTTTTTAGATTTTTGAATGTAATTGCATGCTTTAATATATTGTACTAATTTGTAGGTTGCCATAATCAACTGCAAACTTTGTAACTGCTCATAAATTGGCAAATTAGTGTACTCAAAAATAATAAAAAATTGGTTCTATAACACTCACGAGATCCTAGATCTCATTCGCAGCGTTCAGTATATATAGTGCCTCTAGGAAGTGCTTATGGGTAAAGCCGTCATGACTACTACTGCACTTAACGCCTAATATAGCTGCAACAACATCGTCTGGGCATCGACCCTTTAAATCGATGGGGAGTAATAAGGTCATAGTGCACACACTATGAGCCATCCCATTTGTCTGTGAATGATTGCACGATATAAATGCTGGATTGAAAAAAATTATCCAAGTATATAGCAAAGTTATGCGCGCGTATGAGGATATTTCTTTGAGTCGGTGTCAATAATCACACAGACCCCATCAATATTGTCTTGGTACCATGTATTGAATTCTTTCATGTACATTAATGCCTCTTTCACGTACCACCGAGTATATAGAAAGGGTGAGATTCTTCCACGTACTCGCCGGGTATATCGGAAGGGTGCATATATAGAAAGGTTTGGTATATTGGAATGATGGTATATAGATTGGGAGACCTTATACTTGGAGTGATAAGATCCAAACCCTGTCAGTGATCTCTGTAAATGGGAATTAATGCCACCAATTTTTTCTTCTAGATTCACAACTACTCAGAGGAAACAACTATGTTTCATGGAAGACAAAAATCAAGACACGACTTGAGTTTGAAGAAATCTCTGTTGTGAATGGTACTCTGACCAGATCAACTACTGATACAACACAACAATGATAGTTTGATAAAGTAGATCAAAAGGCCAAACTCATCATCTTGTTTGGAGTTTTCGACAATTTTTAACCCCACATTTGAGATGCCAAAACATCCAAAGAAGCATGGGATAAGTTAAGCACAGTATACGAGGCTAGGAACAAGAATGTTATACTGAATTTGTAGAGTCAGTTACACACATTGAAGTTCAAGTAGAATGAAAAAATAGAAGCTTTCTTAAGAAGAGTTACAGAATTAAGGGCTTCACTTCTAGCCCTAGGAGAAGTGGTCAAAGATGATGATCTCATTCCCATTGTTCTGAGATCACTCCCTTCTTCATACTGTATTTTTGTAACAACACTAAACTTGTCAGATACGACAGTTAGTTTTGACAAATTGGTAAACTTACTGCAATAAGAGGAAGCAATGCACAATAAGGATGATGAAGAAGAGTAGGAACTTTCTTCACATCAAAAATGGAAAGGAAAAGGTAAAGGAAAACCTAATTCCTATCAAAATTCCCAAATCAAAATCAGTATCAAGGGGATAGACAACATAAGAAACAATGTCCAACTGCAAAAGAGGACATAACCTACAAGATTGTTAATATAATACTTACAAGAAAGGTTCACCAAAAAACTCGGACCTCCATAATAATCTAACAAGGGACATTATAACTATAATCGAGAGCGTAAAAGGGGGAATTGGAAAAGAAGAGCCCACTAGCAAGGTAATATTGTTGAGCAACAAGAATAGTCAGAAAATGAAGACTTCTTGTTCACTTATCGATCAAGTGAACCATCCACGTCATCTAGTGATGTTTGGTATGTTGATTCGGGGCCACAAGACACATGACTAGCCACGAGACTGGTTTATTTCAATGAGGGACATCTTTGTCTAGAAATCATGTTTCGTTGGGAGAGGATTCTTCATATACAGTTCAGGGGATTGGGAACATTTCTCTACCCCTTGGTTCATGCAAATGCAGACTATCGGATGTCCTATATGTCCTTGGGTTGACTAAGAATCTTCTTTCAGTCAGTCAACTCCTAGATCACAACCTAAAAATTGACTTTGATAGTCAATCCGAAAGAAAACGTGTTTGATTCGAGATAAATCAAGAGGCTCAAAAATAATTGCAAAAGCCTCCAATGTGGGACGCATGTTCCAACTTGATTTTGTTCACATAGATGATCAATCACTTGTGGCTAAGAACTCCACCTTAGCACAATTATGGCATCGAGATTTGGTCATGTAATATGGTGCATGGGCTACCATCTCTTTAGAAGGATATAAACAAGTGTCCTCATTTCCTTATAGGAAAACAACACAAAGCTTCGTTAAAAAAGTACATTTCGAGCTCATGGAAAAATTGACTGGTTCATACCGATATTTGTGGTCGATGCAACCAAGTCATTTTGGGTTCAAATACTTCATGCTTTATGTTGAAGACTATTCAGGAAAATGTGGATTTTCTATCTTCACAAAAAATGTGAAACGTTTGAAACCTTCAAAAGTTCAAAGTAGCGATTCTGAGAAATAAACCGGGTCGTCACATCATAACTCTCTACTCAGATCGAGGGGGAATTCACAAGTGATGAGTTCAAAGACTACCTAAAAACTCATGGGATTCATCAACAAATGCCTCCTCCACACACACCACAACGAGAATGGTGTTGTTGATGAAAGAAATCATATTATCATGGAAATGGTGCGATATGTGATCGATGACTCGGACTTGCAAAGACATTCAGGTAGAAGCAACAAAGACAAGCTGTGTATTTTTTAAATAGAGCACCCACTGTTTCTCTTGATGGAGTAACACCACAAGAAGCATGGTCAAAACGGAAACCATCTATTGCACACCTTAGAGTATTTGGGTGCAAAGAAAGCATGCACATACCCAAATAGAATAGAAAGAAATTGGACATGAAGTCACATAAACTCATCTTCATTGGGTACAGTGAAGAGACTCTTGGGTATAGATTGATGGATCCTAAGACCATAAAAGTCTACACTAGTAGAGATGTTGAGTTTTTGTGAAGGAAGCATAGACTCCTCCAGACTCACAAGAAGTAGATTTTTCACCAGTTATAAAAATTGAAGCTGATGTTCCCTTTGAAGATGAAAGTGATGATGGGGATGATGGTGTTGATCAAATAGAACCACGACCCATGGGAACAGTTCATTGTATGCCTAAATGGTGTACAAGCACATTACGAGATGCAAGAATGGATGCTCCACTAGATACATCCACCCCTGGACCGTGGACTTGCAGTAAAGCAAGAGAAGAAGTTAACTTTGCTTTGATGAGTAGAGTTATTGAATTAGATGAGCCCTCTACACCCAAGAAGCCCTACAAACAAAAGTTTGGAAAGATGCCATGGATTACGAATATCAATCGGTGATGAAGAATAATACTTGGCAACTTGTCGATCTTCCACCAGGAAGAAACCAAATAGATACGAGATGGATATTTAAAACAAAGTACAAAGAAAACGAGAAAGTGGACAAGTATAAAGCAAGACTTGTAGAAAAGGTGTACACACAAAAGAAGGCATTGACTATGAGGAGACATTTTCTCCCACAAATAAGATCAAAATGACCAGGGATGATCTTTACTCTAGCTACTCATTTTTATGGAAAGTCCACAAAATGGACATAAAAAGTACCTTCCTAAATGGAGATTTACAAAAAGAAGTCTACATGACTCAACTTTGAAGGATATGTAGTACTGGTCAAGAAGCAAAGGTATGAAAACTCAAGAAATCTCTCATATGGCCTCAAACAGGCACCCCGAGCATGGTACATCAAGATTGATGAACATCTCGTATAACATGGATTTGTTAGAAATCTATATGATCCTAGTCTCTACCTCAAAAAGCAAGGGGGAGATGGTGATTGTTTTTGTCTATGTCGATGATATAGTCATCATTGGTAGTTCGTGGAGGATGATTGATGCAACGAAGAAAGATATTAATCGATCATTTGACATGACCGATCTCGGGATGATGCAAGATTGTCTTGGATTGGAAGTGTGGCAGAAAGAGAATCATATTTTTGTTTCTCAGATGAAATATAACAAGACTACACTTGAGAAATTTAGGATGATGGATTACACACCAATTTCTACACCCATGGGAAATAGATTACGCTTATCTCGTTCAGATCCATCTCCCAAGGTAAGTGTCACTCTACTCGGTAGCTGATCGGGACTCTCATTTACTTGACCTACACTAGACTAGATATCAACTTTGCAGTGAGCTATCTATCTAGGTTCATGCAGAGAATCCAAAGTTTGTCATTGGAAAGAAGCAAGGTGAATTTTGAGATATCTCAAAGGATCAGTGGATCTTGGTCTAGAATACAAGAACAACAACAACTTATTCTTGACCAGGATATTCAGATTTAGATAATGCAGTAACATTGATGATAGACAATCCATTTCTAGATTTGTATTCTTTATGGGATCTGGACCAATATCATGGGGTAACAAGAAAAAACACTTTGTTTCTCACTCTTCCACAAAATCGAGTATCGTTAGGAGAAGCTATCTATGAAGTGATTTGGCTACATCGTATACTAGAAGGACTTGGAATACCACAAGACAAACTCGACCACCATGTATGTTGAAAATGAAGGTGTTCTCAAACTTGTTCACAATCCAGTTTTCGGAGAGAACAAAGCACATTGAGGTATAAGTTCATTTCATACGCAAACACGTGTTGAAGCACAACATCCAACTTCAATATTATCTAATAGCCGAACACCGAGCAAATATCTTCTTAAAGTCACTTGCACTTGACAAGTTTGTGTTGTTCGAGAGTTCCTCTCCTCATCCCTTGAGACAATGCACAATTAAGGGGGAATGTTAGGATAAATTAATTATGCATTATATGATTAATTATTTAATTAATCTATTAATTATTTAATTAATCCTATTAATTAAATAATAATATTATATGGTTATTGTATGTTGTTATATGGTTTTAAAACCATATTTGTCTTTTTGTTTCACAAGGATAATTGTTATAATTATTATAACAATTTATGTGCTTCCCTAGGATAATATTTGGAAGCTAATGTATTTTAAATTTGTTGTTGCATTGTTGCAACTTCTCTTTTGTTTGTATCCTGACTATGCAATACATATATATATTACAGCCTGCTTCTATGTTTTTGGTTGATTCTGATTAATATAAATTTCAAGCATCTCGTCCCTATTTACAGTGAACACATGCAATGAAAATGAGGTCAAAACAACACACACACACACACACACACACACACACACACACACACACACACACACACACACACACACACACACACACACATCAAAACAAACTCATTTTCCAATTCATTTGCAAGTGTTTGATTTGGTGATTTTGGAGCTCTAGACCCACGGTGACCATTTTCAATGAGAGTATAGCTGAAACGACTGTTACGAGATCGTGATCATGCCTCCACGAGTGGGAGATCGACCTGCGTGGTCTAAGGTTGGTTTTTTCACTTTTGCATTTTTAAACCTAAAATGTAAAAATGTTGAAAATTTTACCTAGGGGGGATCATTTTCAAAATTTCTTGTCTTAAATGAGTTTGTGGGGGCACCCATAGGGCGATCTTTTTATTTTTTCGAAAATGTTCTTTTTTATATTTTTGAGTGTTTTATAGTGTAAAAATGTGTTTGGAAAATCGGTCCTAGAACGCCACCTAAGCGGGGTGGTGGTCACAGATCGCCGCCCTTCTAGGGTGGCGGTCACACACGACCGCCCTTCGAGGGTGGCGGTCTCGAATTGCCACCCTACGTTGGGTGGCGATTACAATCAGAATGACTTAAATGCATGCTAACTTGATTTGTTTTGGATTTTGGATGTTTTGTCATGTTTCATAGGGATAATTGTTATAATTATTATAAAAATTTATGTGCTTCCCGAGATAATATTTGGAAGCTAATGTATTTTAAATTTGTTGTTGCATTGTTGTAATTTCTCTTTTGTTTGTATCCTGATTGTGCAATACATACATACATACATACATACATACATACATACATACATACATACATATATACATACATACATATATATATATATATATATATATATATATTACTGCACTAACGTTCATGTTATTGGTTGATTCTGATTAATATAAATTTCAAGCTTCCGTCCTTGTTTACAAAGTGAACACATACACTCAAAATGAGGTCAAAACAACATATATATCAAAACAAACTCATTTTCCAATTCATTTGCACTTGTTCGATTTGGTGATTTTGGAGCTCTAGACCCATGGTGACCATTTTCAATGAGAGTATAGCCGAAACAACCATTATGAGATCATGATCATGCCTCCATGAGTAGGAGATCGACCTCACGTGGTCTAAGGTTGGTTTTTTCACTTTTGCATTTTTAAACCTAAAATGTAAAAATGTTGAAAAGTTTACCTAGGGGGGATCATTTTCAAAATTTCTTGTCTTAAATGAGTCTTTAGGGGGGCACCCATGGGGTAGTCTTTTATTTTTTCCAAAATGGTCTTTTTTATGTTTTTGAGTGTTTTCTAGGGTAAAAATGTGTTTGGAAAATTGGTCCAGGACCACCACCTAAGTAGGGCGGTGGTCACGGACTACTTGCCCTACTAGTGTAGTGGTCCTAGAACTACCACCCTACACTAGGTGGCGGTTCTGAATAGAATGACCAAAATGCATGCTAACTTGATTTTTTTTGGATTTTTGATGTTTTGTCATGTTTTTGGTGAGCTTATCCTTTGATATACGTTACTAACTTGCTCTTTTTCTATGTTTTGGTGGATGCAGAAGGAGGAATACATCCGTTGGAGTTATGAGAGGGAGTGTGATTGGCTCCTGGAGATTTTAGACCAACTGACTTAGGATGAGATAGATATTCTCCAGAGGGAAGGGATTTGGAGGATTGCACAGTGCCCCATGTCACTCCTGCTAGTCACATATTGTGTGACTTGTTTCTTCTTGGGATACGGACCAAAAGACTTTCTAGTTAACGAGTTCTAGGGGTGAGTGGACTATCACCCTGGAGGATGTATACCACATTCTTAGGCTTCTAATACTTGGGAGGAGGTTGACCTTGAAGACAACAGGGTCTAGATCTGAGATGACTTAGTGGGCCACATACATGGGGATGTCATTGTTTCATTTGGCTCAAAGAAGGGGATAAATGTTCAATCTATTACCACTTCTCTCTATCCCCATCATTCGTAGAGCCATCATGGGTATCTTTTCCTCGTGATTGATCGGGGACAAGGGAGGTGACACTCTTCTCTACTACCAAAATCCTATTATTGCAAACATTGAGGGCATGGTTGCATACATGCCTGGGGAGAAGACATCCTGGGGACTACCTATCATGACCTATATAGGGTAGTTAGGTTACATGGACAATCATCTGAGCCATCCCACACTAGTTATGAGCTGGGTATATGAGTGTATTACCCCTATGGGAGGGGATCACTAGTGCGGGACACAGGGTTGTCTGTGTAACGAGGTGAACAAAAATGTCGGTAATTTCGATGCCACATTAGTAAGTGGATTATTTAACTATGGAAGATATAGTTGCCACACCCTACCGTGGATATGGAAGAATTGTGGGGGTAGGAGGTGACCAAAGTGGTAACTTTCTCTACCATATGGCAGTTAGTTGATAGGACAAGGATAGTCAAGATTCATCCATTCTCTACCGGGTTCCTCGGCAGTTTTTCTCCTTACATCTATATGCTTCCTCCAGGGCACAAATATACAAGACTATTCAGGAGGCCGGAAGGGCCCTAGAGGAGATCCCAGCTAGACTGTGGTTACCCTAGGAGTGCCCATTTTTTGGTCCGAAAATCTATCACACCTGGACAGATCTATGGATAGACGAGCCAACAGTGTGCAGGGCTTAGCCCCTCTTTGAGTCAGCAAAGCGAAACTGGTTTATTGCTATTCTACCAGCAGGAATCTATGCAAGTCTCACAGATTCTACCTTCGGGGGTTTGGGATCTCATCCCAGTAGAGTGTTTCAGGCTGCGAAAAGAAAGGAATGAAAGAGGGAAAAGAGAAAGAACAGATCCGAAGGAAGAAAAGAAATGAATTCCAAAGCAGAAAGGTCAGAAGATTTATGTTTTTGGGTTGGTAGTAAACAGAGCCAAACCTACTTACATAAATAAACAAAGCAATACTGATGAGCAAATGACAGAAAAGTAGATATGAATCCAACAGATTAAACACATACAGATCTAACGTAAGGAAGATCTAATGCATAACACAGCTATTGAGCACAAAGTCTTAATATTTGTATTACTGTTTTCTTCTGTTACAAGAAAGCTCAAAGTCTTTCTCTCCTCACTTCTATTTTCATCTAAAAAATGTTCACCCCGAATACAACAAGTATTCCAGTATTTATAGAAGAGAGGAGAAGGAAAGAAGGCAAAAAGGAGCCAACCACCTATTTACAAAGATATTTACAAAATATCTAAAAGTCATGTTGACTTTTGACAACTTGATGGATGACATCATCCCATGATGCAACATGGATGATGTCATCATTTGTGCCAACACACTTTAGACATTTCAACAAGAAAGTCGGAGAATAGAGAGAAGAAGAAGAAGAGAAAGAAGAAAAAGAAGCAGCTACTCGTCATCGTCGTCCCATGCGGCCAAAGGGAGTTTCACTTACTCGATGCTCGCTCAGAGATGATATGTGGAACTGAGCGCGGTATTCCAAAAACTTGTTAATCATGGGCCCAAATTGATCCTGTGATGGATCCTTGTGCCATTCGCTGATTGCTTCGCAAGTCTCCCGCTCGCTTATGAGCTTTTCTGGGAGTTTAGAATAATCTTTCTCCACCTCAATGAGGAACCCGATGAAGTCCCTACAGGCCAGCAGGTTGTTGATAGATTCAGTGTCAAATGTGACCTCTGGCCCCGTTCCTTGAGAAGCGATCTCCTTGAAGATCCGGATAGTTTCATCAGCCGATCTCATGGTAAAGGAAGGAGTGAGCAGCCCTGGAGACATGTTAAGAAAAATTCGCTCCATTTGATGCATCGCATCCAGGGCCTCTTCCTTCACCTTGTCTATCTTTTCCAGAACAAATTCCAGCTGATCTATCCGATAGTCCAGAGTGGACATGGTTTTGTTGAGGGCCCTTGGATGGCCGAAAACTCCGAACTTGACCAGATCTTCGACTGAACAGTCGAACATTTGTTGAAAGGTCTCATGTTGGAGTCTAGCATGATCTAGCTCTTCTGATATGGGACCCGCTAATACTTGGAGTTCCTTGTTCACCTTTTTGATGTTTAGATATGAATTGACATACTCGGCGATCACTCTTTCACTGTCCTTGAGGATCTGGCTCCTCCAAGCGAGAAACGCCATACCACCTTTCGCCATCTTTGAATATTCATTGATTTTCTCCCAGGTGAGAAGCTCGAAGTCTCGGCGGCAAATCGTGGGGCACTACCCATCTTCTCGTAAGGCTTGAAGCGAGATATTTGTTCTGCTCCTTTGATAGCCTTTTCTCTTCTTTTTATTCCTTGAAGCTTTTTGCAGAGGGCATCGACTGCGGAAAGAGCTTCCCCCTAGAGACTTTCAGAAGACGTCCCCATTGTGACTTGAGTCACAGTAAAATCTGTCGAGACAGATCTTTTTTCTCCTTGAGGGGATCAGGGTATGCTATTTCCATAACTCTCTCACCCGCAGCACTTTGAGAGAAGCGTGTTACAGGCTTTTGCTTCTTTGCCCCTTTGGCTGGAATCACTGAAAAGTCCATCGGAGCGATGGGAACTTTCCTCTTTTGTTGGCTCAGCTGCTGAGAGATCCAGGCTGGTCCCATAGAAGAAGGACCAGAGACAGAGGAGGAGGGAGCAACAGTAGAAGAGGGGAAAAACGTGGAGACACGCGGCGGTGGCATTGAAAGCATAGCCGAAGAAGTGTCCACGAGAGGAAGGGAAACCGCAGCTGCAGAAGACAAAGGAAGGGAAGGGAGCCCGGAAATGAGGGAAGAAATGGAAGAAGATAAATCAGTGAGGGAAGAGAAGATAGACGAAGAGGCAGGGGAAAGAGTAGAAGAAGAGGCGGAGGACATGACCAAAGGGATGGTCGCCTGAGTCACTTGAGGAGGAGAAGGAAGAGAAGAAGAAGGGATAGAAGGGACTTCTGTGGTTGTAGCAATGCCGACATCCTGAGTGGATGGGCGTATGGGACTATCCTCCGCTGCTTCTTTCTCTGGTGAATCCAGAGTTATTACTGCTTACGCGCCGTGGAAGGAGGACTTCCAGGGGCTTCTTCCTGAATGGTGCTAGGTTCACCTTCTACACCTTTGCCTTTTAGCTGCTTCTTGGACCTTGGAGGTGCATTGCCCAATGGGGAGGTTGTGAAATCTACCCCGAGGTAGATCAACCCATTCATGCGGCACCCGGTGCTCGCATTACGTGCATAGTCTCCTTGACCCTCTCCTCAATTTTATGAGGAGCCTTGCTTCTGTCGAATGGCCGGAAGGGCCAATCATCCCCTTCGTGTCATTATACACCTTGTTTACTTCATCTTCCATAGTTTGGAAGCCTTTGGGG
Source organism: Taxus wallichiana var. yunnanensis (assembly GCA_018340775.1). Lineage (NCBI taxonomy): Eukaryota > Viridiplantae > Streptophyta > Pinopsida > Cupressales > Taxaceae > Taxus > Taxus wallichiana. Next base: position 879,064,144 of record CM031238.1, read on the forward strand.
ACAATGGCCACTCAGTATTGGATAATTTCTCCCGCGAATGCTAAGCGAGAATGATCCTTTCTTCTGAGTTCCACCTCATGGATGACGTCAATGTAAATATCCTCAATTTGAGGGACATGGATCGGATCAAGCTTAGCCCTTGGCAGGCAGCTCCTTGGGTCAAAGGTAGGCCTGGCTGGGAAGTCATGTTTCAAATTGAGCAACTCCAGCTCTACGAACATTTCCTTCGCCTTGTGATGGGAGGAGCATGTGTACCGGCCCACTGTGAGGGGGAAAGGAGTTCCGCCCTTCTTTCTTTTGAGGCATTTCTCATGGTATGTGACCAGCTGCCTTGATAACTCTAGTAGAATCAGCTTAGGTCTAGCATACCTCGGTAGCCTGGTTGGCTCGCCCAAGAAGTTGACCGCCCTTAGATAGGTAAATGTGGGAAACTAGGTGAACAGGGCCCCCCACTTCTCCACGGTTGACACAATGTTTTTGGTCGTGCGACCATGAGTTAGATTTGGCCTTAACAGGAAAATGATGTGATAGAAGAAAGCATCATTAATTTTGGTGAATTGAGGGATGTTATTCTCCAGCCTCAGTTCTGGATAATATTCATATATTTTGACCTGAGGCCAAATTCCACTTCGGTTTAGCCTTGGATAATCCCTCTCCGACGCTGCAGCATAGACTACGTAGGAGTTCATATGGAACACTCCCATTGTGGCGAATTGTTGTAGCTGCTCTGCTCGGAGATGGTGCTCATGCTATTATTTCTCCCAGTAAAGCGCCTGCTCGTGCACATTCTTATTCATTGTTTCCAAGTACCTCAGCATCCATTTATGGAAGTAGTGGGCGTCAGAAAGCCCGAAGACCTGCTCAGGAAAGTAATAGTATCGCTGAGCTCTTCTGAGAAGTCACTGCGGTGGATGATTTGGGGCCACCGGGTTACCACCTTCTTGTTTTTCAAGTAGACTTCATTCATTAGTTGCATGCATTGGTCTTCATTGTCTTCCCAGGCCTTGATGCACTCTTCTTGGCTGACGGCCACAAAGTGCCGGTGGTGAGGGATGCCGAGCATTATCTCAAAATGACGGGTAGTGAGGTTTATGACTACGCCCCTTCTTGCTGTTTTCGACACATCTTGTGTCCTTGTTGTAAGATTGTGCAATCACCATCATGAATTCATTGTTGACGGCACTGACGGGGATTCCTCCGGTGAAATGCAGGGCACTGCCTATTAATTTTTCCATCCACGGACTTCTTGTAACCTTCTGAGTCCTAACCCAGAATTCTTCCATGTCAATGTGACCCAACTCTGAGTCCCTGACATCCATACTGCATTCAGCCTGTGATTCGGGCATCCTGACCCTTTGATATTTGTACTTCATCTCTTCCTCTGTAAGCTTAGCCTTTCCTCTTGGTTTGGTGGGTCTCTTGCTGGATGTAGACATATGTTCTTTTGAACTCAGTTGCTGATCTGCATGAAGAAGAAGCGAGACCCAATCCAAAAAGGTTGAATTAGCCATTTGATCTTCCATTAGAATGTCAGCAGAAGAAAGAGTTAGAGATTTTAAGGCTCAGGGCGCAGGGCGCATGAAAATTGCAACTTGCAGGCCAAATAAATAGGGCGCATGGCGCATGGATGTTGCAGATTGCATTTTATAAAAGGCGCATGAGAACAGTGTGTTGCATGGAAACAGGATGCGCCAAAGGCGCATGGGCCTTGCATGTTACATTAGGATTGGGTGCGCCCTTTGGCGCATGGGAAAAGCGTGTAACATGGACTTTTCGTGCGCCGAAGGAAATATGGCGCGGCGCACGAAGAGTTTACACAACATAATGTTATTGCAATCGGGGATGCGCCTGCGCCTTTATAGCTTCATACTTGCGCAGATAAAGCTTGTGTTGCATGGAAGCTGGGTGCGTCATGGGCGCATGGAAACGTGATGCAGCACAAAAGGATGGCGCGCCAAAGGGGCGCGAGATTTGACACTTGTAGCATGTGAAAGAGACGCCAAAGGGCGCAGAGGTTAATGATGCAGCAAGCAGAAAGGGTGCGCCATTGGCGCGGGTTTTGCTCACGTTACAAGGCGGTCAGATGCGCCAAAGGGACGCAACTGTTCTTAGTGTTGCAGGGGTGACAGATGTGCCCGAGGAGGAAAACAGAGCTGAACTTTCAAAAGGGGTTTCTTTATGGTTCAAATTCCTCTTGTTCCTCTGCTCCTATTTCGAAAGGTTCAGCGGTGTAAATAAAACGATCTAGATTAGGAGGGCCACAACCACTGTCTCAAGAAAACGTCCTTCTCCAGCAGATCTGGAAAGAGGAAGGATAGCATGGGGGGGATAGCAAACGAAGGAGGCTAGGCCAACACATTTCTATTTCGAAACCAACTAGCAAGCTAGAACCAGACCAAGAACACACCAAGAAACAAAAACACAAAACGGACAAGGAGAAGAACCCCTTACCTGGATAAATAGTAAGAGACGCGCGACGGGTCCACAAGGCTCTGAAAACGACGAGCAGGGGCTGACAGGCGCAGAAAAATCACGTGTTCGGTGAAAAGTGAAAATGACACTTTGGGCGCGCACGCACATATATATAGAAAAACTGGTCATCAATGCGCCACCTACTTTTGAAAAGTGCATGAAAACTGCTGTCGACAGGAGAAAGCGTGCGCCCTTTGGCGCACGAAAGTATTTGACAACAGGAGACAAAGCGCGCCTTTGGCGCACCAAAAGCATTGTCGACATGAAGCTATGTGCGCCCTTTGGCGCACCTTTTTTGTTGCACAAAGATTATGCGCGCCCTTTGGCGCACCAAAGAGTGGCGCAACACAAGTTGTACCAACACAAGCGCATGCACCTTGGCGCACGCAGGGAAGGTTCAACATTCTTTGGCGCATGAAAAGTTGTGTTGACATTGAAAACCATGTGCCAAAGGCTTTTAAGGGGGTGCATCAAAAGTTAGTGTTGCAAAGCAATTTCATGCGCCCAGCCAAAAAAGGCTCAAAAAGACTAAGTTCGAAAACTAGATTTCCCGGGAAGGGATTTTACAACGTTTCGAACACAAGGGATCCCTAACGAGGGATCGGAACAAAATTTTGGTATGGTTATCGGTAAAATTGCCCTTGTCAATTTTACGGGATAACAGCTGGCTCTTTCTGGGGACTATCCCTGAGCGAACTCGGGGGTAGAGAATCCCAGATCACTTGTGCCTATCCATTGGGTAACGAGTCAAAAACAAGGGCGACCGGAGGGGGAACGAAAGAAAACACACAACAAACCAAAAGCAAACACACGACGGAAACAAACACACAACAAAAAGCAAACTGTACAAAGCAGAGAGCAAGCTCTACTTCCTGAAGATCTTCAGATGCTGCCCGCTATAAGGAAGCGGGAGTTCGGTTCCATCCAGATATGAGAGATAGAAACTATTCTCTCCGTTGAGCTGCTTGATCTTGAAGGGCCCTCTCCACAGGGAATCAAACTTTCCATGCATGCCCTTTGGTTCTCTTCGCTTGTCCCATAAAAGGACGAGATCTCCCACTTGAAAATCCCTTTGCTTGGCTTTCTTATCGAAAAGCCTCTTAACTTGATTCTGATGTTCAGTGATCCTATCGACCACCTTCACTCTCTTTTCTTCAAGTTCTGCCAGATACATGATTCTCTTTTCAAGAGAACTTTGGAAAGTTTCATCTTCAATGGCTCGTGCCAAGCGCAGAGCAGGAAGTTCCACAGAAATGGGAAGCTCGGCATCAATGCCATATAACACTTGAAAAGGTGACATGCCGAGAGATCTCTTGGGAGTAATACGATCGGCCCACAAAGCGTCGTACAAAGACTTGTGCCACATTCGCTGATTCTCATCTACTAACTTCCGTATGATGGTCACCAAGTTCTTGTTACTGGATTCCGCCTGACCATTTCCCTGAGGATAATAGTCGGATGCGTGAGCCAAGGTTATCCCATATTCATAGAAAAAACTAATAACTTCTCGTGAGGAGAAGTTAGAAGCATTATCAGCAACGATTTTGTTTGGAACGCCGAACCTGACAATGATATTTTCTTTAATGAAATTGCAAACCACCTCAGAAGTGGCATGCTTGACAGGTATGGCTTCCACCCACTTGGTGAAGTAATCCGTTGCTGTAAGGACATAGCTATGTCCAGCACTCGATTGAGGATTGAGTGCACCAATAAAATCAATTCCCCATTTCTGAATGGTTCATTGATAATGACCGGCCTTAGGGGAAGGGCAGCCAACTTGGGCTTGCCAACAAATTGTTGGCAGGGTTCACATTTCGCCACCCAGGTGGCTGTATCTTGAAAGAGCGTCGGCCAATAATACCTGGCTCGAATGATCTTGTGTGCAGTTACGGATGAAGAGAAATGCCCTCCACAAGCTGAATTGTGAAAACTTTCTAGTAGTTTTACTTGCTGGGGTTGTCGACACATCGCAGGAAGATGCCATCTATCCCGCGCTTATATAAGCTATCATCCCGTGATGACATATTTAGCCACCACCGAGCTTTATAGTGCACTTCTCCTTTGCAGTTAGGTGCATCGGGCATTCACCGTAGGTAAGGAAGAAAGTGATGTCAGAGTACCACTCATCACTAGTTGCAACAAATAGAACCAGAGGCAGAGAATCAGGCTCTCCTGCCGGTCCCGTGTTTCATCGGTGTAGTCACCCCTTTCACCAGGGTTTTCTGAATCTTTGTTTTCAGCCATTAGCTGACACAGGCCCTTGCCCCTTACCAGCTTGGTTGGTTTAATATCCAGGTCATACTCCTGGACCTTTGCGATCCAATTTCCCCGCATAAACTTCCTAACTCCTGCTGAGTTAGAATTGATTTCACCACCGTGTCAGGGACCAGCACCACCGTATGCGAGTTTAGAATGTAATACCTGAAATTCTTCACTGCTTTGACAACGGCAAAGGCATGCTTTTCCAGCTGAGTCATCTTCAGTTCGTGAGGTTTGAGAGGAGAACTCATGAACGCGATTGGAGATTCAACATCCTCCGAGTTCTTTTGCATTAAGATTGCGGACACAGTATGCTCAGATGCATAACTATACATGATGAAGTCCTTGGAGAAGTCGGGACATACCAGGACTGGTGCATGAGCAACAGAAGCTTTTATTTCTTCAAATGACCTTTTCCCCTCCTCACTCCATCTGAAAGTTGGTGACCCCTTCATCATGTTCAATATGTGACGGGTCTTTTCAGCAAAGTCAGGAACAAAACGCCTGAGAAAGTTCACCTTTCCAAAGAAAGAATGAACACCAGTCTTGCTTGTAGGCGAGTAAGGCTTTGAATAGCCTTAATTCTTTCGATATCTATCTTTGTTTTTCTTTGCTTCACGACCACATGGCCTAGCAACTTCCCTTCCGTGACTCCAAAAACAAACTTTTTTGGGTTTAGGGAAATCCCATGTTCTCGGCACTTGGCCAACACTTGCTCCAGTGATCACAGTGATCATTTCGTTGTTTAGAGAACACGGTTAAGTCATCTAGGTAAACCACGATGACTTTTCCCATCATACCTTTGAATGCAAAATCCATGGCCCAAATAAAAGTGGCACCAACGATTAGTTAGGCCGAAAGGCATCCTGCTGTAGGCAAATGTACCCCAGGGAGTAGTGAATGCTGTTTTGAATTGATCTTCAGGTGAAACCTCAATCTGATTGTAACCTGAAAAACCGTCAAGCATGGACAGCATCTCTGATCCAGTTACTGCTTGCAGAACTTGATCCATTATCGGAAGAGGGTAGTTGTCTTTCAGCGAAGCTTGATTCAAGTTTCGAAAGTCTACGCAGATGCGTATTTCACCGTTTTTCTTGCGCACTGGCACAATATTTGCTACCCAAGTACTGTGATGGATAGGGAAGATGATTCTTGCGTCTAGCATCTTCTGAATTTCGGCCTGGATGGTACCCGAAATCTTGGGATTATAGTGCCTCTGCTTCTGGCGGAAGGCTTTGGCATCGTCTTTCAATGGAATATCGTGCTGAATGTCCTTTGGCTTGAAGGACTTTAAATCGGCATAAGACCATGCCAATACATCCATATATTTTTTTAGCAACTTGACAAATTTTCACTTTTCTTCTGGCGTGCAACATTTCCCGATGTTCACAAATTGCGGATGTGCCTCCGAACCTAAATTGACTGGTTCGGTCTCTGGGGATGAGTCAGGATCATCCCGCCTCTTCTTTCTTACAAAACGGTCATGCCTGTCGAACAGGCGTTCCAGAGAAACCAGGCCCTTTGGAATTTTATTTCCCTTGAGCTGACATATGCCATCGTTACCTTCAGATTCATTGCCTTGGTCGGTGACTGACTCACGGCAAGTGGAAGTAGATCCTTCAAAATGTAATTCTTTAAAATTTTCTGCCTTCTCCAGAAAGGCAATGAGTTGATTATCATCATTGAACACCTGCCAATGCTGAGAATTATCTGGCACGCTCGGGCGGAAAACCACCTCAATGGTGTACTTGTTCATTTTCAAACCTGGATGTGGGAGCATGAGAGATGCTGAAACAGCCAATGAATCAGCCATGTCATTTTGGGCTCTTGGAATCGCCTCTATTGAAAAAGCATCAAATTCTTCGATGCTGTCCCATACCGCATTACGGTAATGTCTGAGCCTTTCATTCTTTACTTGGTAAATCCTTTTGACCTGATTTACAACTAGCTCAGCATCGCCTTGTACTTTTAAATTTTTAATTCCTCTTTCTTTTGTGGCTTGCATACCGAGTAAGAGAGATTCATACTCAGCAGTATTGTTGGTGTTGAAAAACTGCAATTTGAAAGAGAGAGGAATGACTTCTTCCTCAGGAGATATCAACACGACCCCAGCGCCACATCCACTAGTTGCACAGCTCCCATCGAATTGCAATGTCCAGATCTTATTAAGATCTCCTTCCTGAACGAGGACAGCCCTGTTTTATCCATCTCGGTAGATAAGAAGTAATTCCCCATCCCTGATGATTCAAAAAGGATTTGAGCTTTGGGGTCTTCAGAGCTAGTGACCAAGTACTTCTTTTGGGATTCCGGCTCCAAAGTCTGCATTACGCCTTTGACTGGAATTCTAGCTTTGGACCAGTCCATATGAATTTCTCCACCAACTTCGCTACAAAAAAATTCTTCCCAAAGAATATTCCATATGCTTTCTTAGGAATGTCGAACGAGGACTGTCATTTTTACTCTTTTATCCGGAAAGCCGCAAATGCAAATTGCGCGTCTTTGATTTGGCCAACCAACGGAACTTGCTTAGTTTCCAAAGAATAACATCGGCTGAAAGGCTTGGTAAGAGTGAGGCCCAAAGCATGGGCGACTTTTGCCGGCATGACATTATCAGAAGCCCCGGAATCAATTATGCAATTACTCAGCTTGTGTCCATTGATCAGAAGAGAGAGATAGAAAGGTTCTATCTTGCCTGACGCAGATGTTGAAGCAACATTTATATGGGATTCAGGGGGAGTGGAAAGGATTCCTTTTGGGGAAGCCTGATTAGGTATAACAGCTTGACTTTGGATATACTTAGTTAATCTTACAAGCTGTTCGGGGTTTGACTGAAGATACTCAGCTTCAGACATTTGGATCTTGGTCTTTTTTGCATGATCTATAATATCAAATGCGGCCAAGGGTTGCGTTGGTAAAGGAATGAGTCCCTCACCTCGCGATGATGGAATAGGATTGGTGGTCTTAGTAGGAATGTGAGAGGACTGATTTGGAGGAGAGATAGGGGGAAAAGATTTCTTTGTAAAAGATTTGCCAGGGAGTTGAGTAGGAAGAGGATTACCTCTTTTAGCAATGATCGGAGGTGCGTTTGACACGGCCTTCTCCTGCTGGACATGGGCAGCAACTTCCGCTTCTTTTCCTTGTGAGCGAGTAAAAACAAAGATATGATGATCGCCACTTGCGTACCCCTAGGTACCCTCTTCTTCATCAGATTCTTCCTCATCAAATTCCATATACCCGATAGTAGAGTCACCAGTCGGTTCACCGACATCTTGATCATCTTCGCCTTGAGACGAAGGTTCTTCATATTACTGCTCTTCTTCTTCATCTCGGCGAGCATTGGCCAGGAGGGGCCTCAAGTGCCAACCGTGGAGTAGCTGTAGGTAAGCGCGGTCTTTGTGAAACATTGTTAGGAATGAAATTCCTCCGCGAATATCCCGGTATGAGGAACTGGGAGAGGCCTGGGCCAACTGCTTCTTCAATGCAAGCAAATCGTTCGCCATCTTTTGGAATGCTGGATCAGACGAAGTGGTGGGCGAAGGGCCCAAAGATTTAGGCTTGGCTGATTCCTTTTTTAATTCGCCGGATATTATCAGATTATCCTCTATGCGAATGGCAGCGGCTTGGGTGAGAACCAAGGTGGCAACTCGTTCCTGAAGGAGCAAGAAACTAACTTTCGAGCTCATAGCGTTTACGAAGAAACACTTTTGATTTTCCGGTGTTGGAAGCATGGCAACAGGGACACGGTTGATTAGTGCATTGAACCGGGTGACAAAATCGCGCATGGTCTCATTCACCTCCTTTTTCAGGTGAGTGATTCGTGATAATAATGCAAACGCATCCTCTGAAGGCTTGTACCTATCTTCAAAAGCATCCCGCAAAGTGGCCCAACTGGTGATAGATCCGGCTGGCAAATGCTGAAACCATTCGGCCGCAGGTCCTTGTAGGGTTTCCAGAAAAAGGTGAACCGACACATCTTCGTGGGTCACATCCAAAATACTGCATGACATGATGAATGCAGATATGTGGGAATCCGTGCTTTGATTTCCGCTCCCGTCGAATCTAGGAAAATTCTTTCGATTTCCGTGAGGGAGCGCGTGAACTAGATGTGGTAAAGCCAAAGGACCCATCGCGTTTCCCCATGGTACCGCCATCTGAAAAGCCGGAAAGAGAACACGAGCTGGAAGTGTAGTTCCGCTGAGTAGCAAGGCACTACAAAGGGATGTGGATGCTCCCTGCAAAAGACTTTTTCTTCGTGAAGGTGAGACACTCCTGGATGACCGGCTAGCCGAGCTTAGTGCTGAAAAACGCGCCGGTGTTACGCTGAAATTGTGCCTTTGAAGCAGATCGAAAGTAGGATCAGCTTCTCCACGGGCTGCCTGCTACGCGTAAAAGGTTCACTCGCCAGTGTTCCTTCCAGATCTGCAATGTTATGGCGCAGATTTAAACTTTCTTTTTGGTTGTACTTGCTGATTTTCTGGTTTTTCTGTCAAAAACCAGCAGCAGGCACTTTTCTAGATATTTAAAAACTATCCTCTTCAGAAAACCGATTGCGGTTAAATGAAAAATTACAACGAGGATAAGACGGCAGGGAAGATTAGTAAGCTGATTTTCTGATCTGATTTTAACTTTTTAGAGGGTTTCAAACTTTTTGCAAACAGTCAAAAACTCAGATCTATGGCAAAATACTGATTTTTTCAAAAACTCAGCGAACTAAAGATCTTTAACTGGACCAGATCTATGACTCTCAGAAGAAAATTTTTCAATTTGAGCACTTTTGCAAATTTTTGGATTTTTAACAAAAAGTTCAGATTTGCAAACAGGCAGCAATCTTTTGATTTTTTCTGATTTTTTATCTTACTACCATCATAGATCTGACAGATCTATTCGATCCCCAGTGGAGTCGCCAAAAACTGTTGGTCCAAAAATCTGTCGCCTGGACAGATCTATGGATAGATGAGCCAACAGTGTGCAGGGCTTAGCCCCTCTTTGAGTCAGCAAAGTGAAACTGGTTTATTGCTATTCTACCAGCAGGAATCTATGCAAGTCTCACAGATTCTACCTTCGGGGGTTTGGGATCTCATCCCAGTAGAGTGTTTCAGGCTGCGAAAAGAAAGGAATGAAAGAGGGAAAAGAGAAAGAACAGATCCGAAGGAAGAAAAGAAATGAATTCCAAAGCAGAAAGGTCAGAAGATTTATGTTTTTGGGTTGGTAGTAAACAGAGCCAAACCTACTTACATAAATAAACAAAGCAATACTGATGAGCAAATGACAGAAAAGTAGATATGAATCCAACAGATTAAACACATACAGATCTAACGTAAGGAAGATCTAATGCATAACACAGCTATTGAGCACAAAGTCTTAATATTTGTATTACTTTGTTTTCTTCTTTTACAAGAAAGCTCAAAGTCTTTCTCTCCTCACTTCTATTTTCATCTAAAAAATGTTCACCCCGAATACAACAAGTATTCCAGGTATTTATAGAAGAGAGGAGAAGGAAAGAAGGCAAAAAGGAGCCAACTACCTATTTACAAAGATATTTACAAAATATCTAAAAGTCATGTTGACTTTTGACAACTTGATGGATGACATCATCCCATGATGCAACATGGATGATGTCATCATTTGTGCTTGACACACTTTAGACATTTCAACAAGAAAGTCGGAGAATAGAGAGAAGAAGAAGAAGAAGAAAGAAGAAAAAGAAGCAGCTACTCGTCATCGTCGTCCTGCGGCCGAAAGGGGGTTGCCTAAGCTTCTGATGCTGCTCAGGAGATGATATGTGGAACTGAGCGCGGTATTCCAAAAACTTGTTAATCATGGGCCCAAATTGATCCTGTGATGGATCCTTGTCTGCCGTTCGCTGATTGCTTGCAAGTCTCCTTCACTTATGAGCTTTTCACGGGAGTTTAGAATAATCTTTCTCCGCCTCAATGAGGAACCCGATGAAGTCCCTACAGGCCAGCAGGTTGTTGATAGATTCAGTGTCAAATGTGACCTCTGGCCCCGTTCCTTGAGAAGCGATCTCCTTGAAGATCCGGATAGTTTCATCAGCTGATCTCATGGTAAAGGAAGGAGTGAGCAGCCCTGGAGACATGTTAAGAACAATTCGCTCCATTTGATGCATCACATCCAGGGCCTCTTCCTTCACCTTGTCTATCTTTTCCAGAACAAATTCCAGCTGATCTATCCGATAGTCCAGAGTGGACATGGTTTTGTTGAGGGCCCTTGGATGGCCGAAAACTCCGAACTTGACCAGATCTTCGACTGAACAGTCGAACATTTGTTGAAAGGTCTCATGTTGGAGTCTAGCATGATCTAGCTCTTCTGATATGGGACCCGCTAATACTTGGAGTTCCTTGTTCACCTTTTTGATGTTTAGATATGAATTGACATACTCGGCGATCACTCTTTCACTGTCCTTGAGGATCTGGCTCCTCCAAGCAGAAACGGCCATACCCTGCTCGCCGATCTTTGAATATTCATTGATTTTCTCCTGGCTGAGAAGCTCAGAAGTCTCGGCGGCAGTCGTGGGAGGTGCACTACCCATCTTCTGTAAGGCTTGAAGCAGATATTTGTTCTGCTCCTTCAGTAGCCTTTTCTCTTCTTTTATTCCTTGAAGCTTTTTGCAGAGGGCATCGACTGCGGAAAGAGCTTCCCCCTGGAGACTTTCAGAAGACGTCCCCATTGTGACTTGAGTCACAGTAAAATCTGTCGGAGACAGATCTTTTTTCTCCTTGAGGGGATCAGGGTATGCTATTTCCATAACTCTCTCACCCGCAGCACTTTGAGAGAAGCGTGTTACAGGCTTTTGCTTCTTTGCCCCTTTGGCTGGAATCACTGAAAAGTCCATCGGAGCGATGGGAACTTTCCTCTTTTGTTGGCTCAGCTGCTGAGAGATCTAGGCTGGTCCCATAGAAGAAGGACCAGAGACAGAGGAGGAGGGAGCAACAGTAGAAGAGGGGAAAAACGTGGAGACACGTGGCGGTGGCATTGAAAGCATAGCCGAAGAAGTGTCCACGAGAGGAAGGGAAACCGCAGCTGCAGAAGACAAAGGAAGGGAAGGGAGCCCGGAAATGAGGGAAGAAATGGAAGAAGATAAATCAGTGAGGGAAGAGAAGATAGACGAAGAGGCAGGGGAAAGAGTAGAAGAAGAGGCGGAGGACATGACCAAAGGGATGGTCGCCTGAGTCACTTGAGGAGGAGAAGGAAGAGAAGAAGAAGGGATAGAAGGGACTTACGTGGTTGTAGTAATGTGTGACATCACGAGTGGATGGGCGTATGGGACTATCCTCCGCTTTCTTCTTTCTCGGCGAATCCAGAGTTATTACATTACAGCGTTGTGGAAGGAGGACTTCCGGGGCTCTTCTTCCGAATGGTGCTAGGTTCACCTTCTGCACCTTTGTCTTTTAGCTACTTCTTGGACCTTGGAGGTGCATTGCCCAATGGGGAGGTTGTGAAATCTACCCCGAGGTAGATCAACCCGTTCATGTGGCACCAGTGCTCTGTTCTGCGCATAGTCTCCTTGACCCTCTCCTCAATTGTTTGAGGAGCCTTGCTTCTGTCAATGGCCGGGAAGGGCCAATCATCCCCTTCCGTGTCATTATACACCTTGTCTACTTCATCTTCCATAGTTTGGAAGCCTTTGGGGACAATGGCCACTCCGTATTGGATAATTTCCGCCAATGCTAAGCGAGAATGATCCTTTCTTCTGAGTTCCACCTCGTGGATGACGTCAATGTAAATATCCTCAATTTGAGGGACATGGATCGAGATCAAGCTTAACCCTTGGTAGCAGGCTCCTTGGGTCAAAGGTAGGCCTGGCACAGGGAAGTCATGTTTGAAATTGAGCAACTCCGGCTCTGTGAACATTTCCTTCGCCTTGTGATGGGAGGAGCATGTGTGCCGGCCCACCTGTGAGGGGAAAGGAGTTCCGCCCTTCTTTCTTTGAGGCACTTCTCATGGTATGTGACCAGGTTTGCCTTGATAACTCTAGTAGAATCACTTAGGTCCAGCATACCTCGGTAGCTTGGTTGGCTCGCCCAAGAAGTTGACCGCCCTCAGATAGGTAAATGTGGGAAACTGGGTGAACAGGGCCCCCCACTTCTCCACGGTTGACACAATGTTTTTGGTCGTGCGACCATGAGTTAGATTTGGCCTTAACAGGCAAATGATGTGATAGAAGAAAGCATCATTAATTTTGGCGAATTGAGGGATGCTATTCTCCAACCTTAGTTCTGGATAATATTCATATATTTTGACCTGAGGCCAAATTCCACTTCGGTTTAGCCCTGGATAATCCCTTTCCGACGCTGCAGCGTAGACTACGTAGGAGTTCATATGGAACACTCCCGTTGTGGCGAATTGTTGTAGCTGCTCGGAGATGGTGCTGCTTATTATTTCTCCCCAGCAAAAGCGCTGCTCAGGCACATTCTTATTCATTGTTTCCAAGTACCTCAGCATCCATTTATGGAAGTAGTGGGCGTCAGAAAGCCCGAAGACCTGCTCAGGAAAGTAATAGTATCGCTGAGCTCTTCTGAGAAGTCACTGCGGTGGATGATTTGGGGCCACCGGGTTACCACCTTCTTGTTTTTCAAGTAGACTTCGTTCATTAGTTGCATGCATTGGTCTTCATTGTCTTCCCAGGCCTTGATGCACTCTTCTTGGCTGACGGCCACAAAGTGCCGGTGGTGAGGGATGCCGAGCATTATCTCAAAATGACGGGCAGTGAGGTTTATGACTACCTCGCCCTTGCTGTTTTCGACACATCTTGTGTCCTTGTTGTAAGATTGTGCAATCACCATCATGAATTCATTGTTGACGGCACTGACGGGGATTCCTCCGGTGAAATGCAGGGCACTGCCTATTAATTTGTCCATCCACGGACTTCTTGTAACCTTCTGAGTCCTAACCCAGAATTCTTCCATGTCAATGTGACCCAACTCTGAGTCCCTGACATCCATACTGCATTCAGCCTGTGATTCGGGCATCCTGACCCTTTGATATTTTTACTTCATCTCTTCCTCTATAAGCTTAGCCTTTCCTCTTGGTTTGGTGGGTCTCTTGCTGGATGTAGACATATGTTCTTTTGAACTCAGTTTCTGATCTGCATGAAGAAGAAGCGAGACCCAATCCAAAAAGGTTAAATTAGCCATTTGATCTTCCATTAGAATGTCAAGAAGAAAGAGTTAGAGATTTTAAGGCTCAGGGCGCGGGCGCATGAAAATGTAACTTGCGGCGTTGCGAGGCCAAATAAATAGGGCACATGAGAACAGTGTGTTGCATGGAAACAGGATGCGCCAAAGGCGCATGGGCCTTGCATGTTACATTAGGATTGGGTGCGCCCTTTGGCACATGGGAAAAGTGTGTAACATGGACTTTTCGTGTGCCGAAGGAAATATGGCGCGGCGCACGAAGAGTTTACACAACATAATGTTATTGCAATCGGGGATGCGCCTGCGCCTTTATAGCTTCATACTTGCGCAGATAAAGCTTGTGTTGCATGGAAGCTGGGTGCGCCATGGGCGCATGGAAACGTGATGCAGCACAAAAGGATGGCGCGCCAAAGGGGCGCGAGATTTGACACTTGTAGCATGTGAAAGAGACGCGCCAAAGGGCGCAGAGGTTAATGATGCAGCAAGCAGAAAGGGTGCGCCATTGGCGCGGGTTTTGCTCATGTTACAAGGTGGTCAGATGCGCCAAAGGGGCCTTGGCTGTTCTTAGTGTTGCGGGGTGAGAGGTGCGCCCGGAGGAAAATAGAGCTGAACTTTCAAAAGGGGTTTCTTTATGGTTCAAATTCCTCTTGTTCCTCTCTGCTCTATTTGAAAAGGTTCATGGTGTAAATAAAATGATCTAGATCAGGAGGGCCACAACCACTGTTTCAAGAAAACGTCCTTCTCCAGCAGATCTGGAAAGAGGAAGGATAGCATGGGGGGGCAGACAGCAAACGGAGGAGGCTAGGCCAACACATTTATATTTCAAAACCAACTAGCAAGCTAAAACCAGACCAAGAACACATCAAAGAAACAAAAACACAAAACGGACAAGGAGAAGAACTCCTTACTTGGATAAATAGTAAGAGACGTGCGACGGGTCCACAAGGCTCTGAAAACGACGAGCAGGGGCTGACAGGCGCAGAAAAATCACGTGTTCGGTGAAAAGTGAAAATGACACTTTGGGCGCGCACGCACATATATATAGAAAAACTGGTCATCAATGCGCCACCTACTTTTGAAAAGCGCATGAAAACTGTCAGCCGGAGAAAGCGTGCGCCCTTTGGCGCACGAAAGTATTTGACAACAGGAGACAAAGCGTGCCTTTGGCGCACCAAAAGCATTGTCGACATGAAGTTATGTGCGCCCTTTGGCGCACCAAAACTTTTTGTTGCACAAAGATTATGCGCGCCCTTTGGCGCACCAAAGAGTGGCGCAACAAAAGTTGTACCAACACAAGCGCATGCGCCTTGGCGCACGCAGGGAAGGTTCAACATTCTTTGGCGCATGAAAAGTTGTGTTGACATTGAAAACCATGCGCCAAAGGCTTTTAAGGGGGCGCATCAAAAGTTAGTGTTGCAAAGCAATTTCATGCGCCCAGCCAAAAAAGACTCAAAAAGACTAAGTTCGAAAACTAGATTTCCCGGGAAGGGATTTTACAACGTTTCAAACACAAGGGATCCCTAACGAGGGATCGGAACAAAATTTTTGGTATGGTTATCGGTAAAATTGCCCTTGTCAATTTTACGGGATAACACCATTACGATTATGTGAGTGGTCAATACCCAATGGGAAACCGGTGCCCTTGAACAACTTTACTCTAGATTAAGGCCTCTCCCACACCCAAAGGAGAGGAGGATGAGCCCAATGACGTAGACTCTGACTTTGAGGAGTACACAAGAGATGTGACTAAGGAGGAGTCATTTGGAGAGGGTCGGTGATGAGGGGGTATGTGGTGAGGCTGGTGGGATAGCTCATATGGAGGTGGAGGAGAGTTACCTTGAGTGGCATGACACTCAGGATATCTTAAGAGCGAGAATGAGAGGAGGAAAGCGTAGAGAGAGAGACCTTGGTCTTGGAGGGACCACTTCCTCAAGATGGAGAGGGAGATGATGAGTTTGTGATAGGAAAGTGTCTCACCTATGGATTTGGGAGTCCTCGTAGCCACCAGCAGTAGCAGAGCATAGTAGCCACTTACCCTACCTAGATGTTTGGAGATCCGAATATGTTGATACTCTTCAATTAAATTTGTTAGTCATAAATTTTAGTTGGTACTTCTCTTTTTATTTGTAATTTTCTCGCTAGTCATTTCTTCTTATTTTCTTTCTTGTAGTGATTTGCAGAGTGGCAAGAGCTTATTTGATAGGTGTGCATGGACACCTGTTGATCCTCTCACTCAAGCCGATGAGGATTCATGTCATCTGCTAGTAGCTAGAAGACATACTAATGTGTTTGCACCTATCTGGAGAGTAACGGAGGTGATGACCTCTCTTCATACTCAGGTGGCTGGGTATGAGGTAGCCGAGAGATTGATGAGGTGGATTATCTCTCACAACAAGACCATGACCAATGGCCACCACCATGAGAACTCACACATTGTTCGTTCTCATCACCGTAGCTATAGTAGGAGACTCGGACCCAACCATGCACCATCCGAGGGATCCCATAGGGATTGACATGCCATTGGGCCTTTTATTTCTTTGTTTCCATTTTATTAAGATTTATATGATTTTTTTTTATATTTCGAGCTCATTGCAAGCATTTTACCACACCTAGTGTGATAGAATTGTAAAAAAGCTTGATTTATTATGATATATACAGACTCTTCTTTTGGTTTGGTAATTCTTTGTATCTGAGTTGACTTCCTCTTGGCTCACTTCACATGTGTACTCTAGATGTTTAGAACTTCTATTTTTATATGATTTTCAGAATGTATGCAATGGATATGAATGCTAACAGAATGATTTCTTTTTGTATTATATCTACTTTGTTATATGATAATGTAAACACATTGTAATGCTGAACTTTAGTTTCTTTAAGATATTTTTGTACTTCATATTGTTTTGGAAAAACATGGTGATACAATGATATGATAAGTGAATGAAATTTCCATGCTCCTAGCTCTATGCAACTAATAAGATGCCAGGGCTCAACACCAAGAGCTAGAAGGGCACAAGTTATAGAAATTTGTTAGATGGAAATGATGAGAGAAAGACAAGGATTTGACAAAACCAAATTGAGACAATACAACTTCACTCTAATCAAGTTTGCTTCATAGTTTAGAGTGTGATTTTATTTCCATTTTATCTAGACTTAGATCTATAGATGGCCACTTGGTTATAAATATCTGGTTTTGATTTTTAAACTCTTTTAGAATTTCGACATCTAATCACTTTTTTTTTGATTTATGATTTCACGATATTTGAATGAACTATTTCTAACTTAAAAGTTTGTCAAAGAGACCCCTACACCTTTCCCCATGCTACCAGGTAGAAAGTATGGGCTTATCATTATGGACAAGGTATAGGCGAGTAAGGGTATTTGTCTCCTTTCCCAAGCCTACATCACTAGTAAGAGACACAAGCTCAACACGAAGGTTGGTAGGGTAGAGAAATGTGTAAATAAATTTTTTCTATGGATTTTCATTTGAATTATTTATCTAGGAAAAATGTTTAGAATGTTCTTATTTCCAAAGAAATCATGTACAGATAGATGGGATACCATAAAGCTTCTAGAACATGCTATAGGAAAAGACACCTAACCTAGAAGAAATCATAAGCAGAACCAAATATGCATGCCTTGATATGGTTACTATCAAAGCTTTGTGTTATCTTATTTTAATTGATGAAATGATTTGTAAAAATTGATGATACCATGAAGATTTGAAGAGGCATGATGTGGATGTTTTTCCAATGTCTTCTAAAGATTTTAAGAATTTCTATAACAATAAGTCCCTTGATCACAAATTTTACAAAATGAACTGACAGATGAAAATGAAATGTGAATTTAGTAATGTACATATGGAAATGCAGGTGAAACTACAAGTCATGATGGATAAGGTGAAGAAAGTTGATGAATATCAATTCTTCACCCTAAAAGTATACACAAGAGAGAACCATAATCCTCAATATTTCCATTCTCTTGACAAGGGCCTACCATTATGGGTTTAAACTTACAACCCTTTCCCAGAAGTATATATGTCCAATTAGAATCATTTTTCTGAAAAAGACATTCGTGCACCTCCTTGTCACGTTTTTGAGACATGGTGTACGTGTGGGCATGAGTATGCTACTCAAACTTGTATCCTATGTAGAGCGTTGTGTTTACTTGCGACACTTGTTGAATAACGAGACTTTTCCCCATGGATATGGCAAGATTAGTTTTAGATGCACATGTGTTGAAACCAATATTTAGAATAGAACAACCCTCGGACATGGTTTTGATGGGCATTGTTTCAATCTCAAATTTCCCTTCTTCATTTGTTAATTTTATCATGTTTACATGTAGACCTAGGTCATCAAAGGAAGAGATGCTAAACTAAGTAGATTTCCCATCCCCTGTGGTTCAAATGGGAGGAAGATCAGATCTTTACTCTCTAAGAGTTTCATAATTCATGTTATGGTTTTAGTGGACATTGTTTCCACAGATATTGATATACCCTTATCTATTTTTTCCACCTCAAATATTTTTTGGTTGACACCTTCAACCTTCATCACACTTGGGGTGGTCAGGACTAACTCTTTTGATGGAGGTGGTTTGGTAAATTGATTTGCAGGAATTTCATACTTTGTATGGACTCCTTTCTTCTTATTGAATTTTTCTAAATGCATAGCGAAGGGCTTAGGATCCCCACGAGTGATGAAGACCTTCCCCAAAATGGAGGAATCTAATCTCCTAGAATAGGGTAGAAGGGATAGCCTTCATTCGATGAATCCAGGGTCTCCCAAGGATCATGTTATAACTTGTTTCCCTATTGATAATGTAAAACTCCATCAAGATTATTTTTGACCAAGCGTGACTGGAATAACTATGGTTCCAATCGATTTCACTTTAAGAATATTGTACCCCGTAACATTTTTATTGTAGGAGAACAATTTGTCTCTCAATATAAAAAATTTTACAAGAAAGAGAGGGGACCACATTTATAGCAGCCCCATCATCAATCATGGCTCTCTTAATGCAATTTTTATAAACCCAAACTTGTAAAAATAAGGTAGGATCACCTCTTCATGCAATTTCAGCATCAGATGACATCTTTTCTATATAAAAAACAAACCCACTATCCTATGGTTATGTCACAGAGGATTTTGTCAAAGTTAATGTGATTTATTTTAGCACTGTGGAGGTGGTGTAACATGGATTAGATGACCAAGACCCAATGCATTGAGCAATGCGAGAATGATGTACAAGTGAATTCTTTAGCAAGTCTAGAAACAAAATGTGAGAAAAGGTCTTGTTCAAATCCGATATTAAATCATAGTCTCCTACCGGGTTTTATATAGGGAACGTCATCCTGTGGGAAGGAAACAATGGGTAGGGGTTGTGGAATGTATTCCTTCATTTGATTTGCTATATTAATTTCTTGACCTCTGGCTCAACGAATCCCGAAATTTTTGTATTATCATTTGAACCAAGGTTAGGAGCAACCTAAGAATTGTTAGAAGTTGAGGCTTCATGATCGTTGTTCCCTATAGGGATGCCCTTGTTTATATTTTGAGGATTCACTTGGGAATCCCTAGGATGTTTAGGGTTTGCATTTTGAGGTGTGATAGATCTAGTATGACTAGACGTGGGTTTGTTTCAGGATTTGCTAGGAACATGTCTACAAAGACCTGCGCATTTGGTTTCTGGGAAAGTCTTTGCAGAAACTTGTTGCAATCACAGAAAGTCCTATCATTGTGACCTTGAACCTTATGGAAACCACAATATAGGTTAGGGTCGTAATCTCTTGGCATTTGATAAGCATCTTGTTGTTGTTTATTATAACCTCGGTTGTATTTTTGAAATTGGTTATTATAACCATGATTCGTTGCCCCTTGGACAAAGTTTTGATACTGGTTTGGGCCTTGGATTTGATTTTGTTTTTGCGATGGATGATTTACATTGACCATGTTGACAGAAGACATAGTGTTAGGGCCTCTTTGATTTCCCAAGTTGTTATTATTATTGTTGTCGTTATTTGGAAAACCAACATTCTTGGCTTGATCAGTAACACTATTTGTGGTATCACCATGATTTTGATTCATATCCTTAGGTCCTTAGTTGTTGGAACCATTTTTTTGATTTGAGAATGCCAATTTCCCATTGGGACCATAGATATTACGCCACTATCTATAATGGTTGATCAATCCAAAGCGCACCTTCCAATACTTCCTCATAACTATGGAAAGAAAACTTTTGGACCCCTTCCTTGGTCTCTCGATTAAGTGAGTGAAGAAAAATACTACAAAGTTCCATCTTGGTCCATGTTGGGCACACTTGCAGAGGAATAAAGAACTTGACGCTATCTCTGGATGAAATGGGTAGAAGATTCATTTTTCTCCTGTCTAATATGCAGGAACTCCCTAATCCTGTACGCAACAACTTGTTCATGTAAAATGATTTAATGAACTCGAAACAAGTTGTTTAAAGGAATGTATAGAAGCTTACGGAATGTGGTAATACCAATCCAATGTGATTCCTTCAAGAGTCTTTGGAAATATCTTAGCCACTACAACATCCCAAGGAAGAAATTCCCTGATAGCAGTAGCGTAGGCCTTGATATGAGCATTGGTCTCCTTCTCCCTTAAATTTTGGAAGATCTGACAATGGGCGTGGAAGCATGAAACCACGTATGGTGAAGTCAAGAGGCTCCTTTAAGTAATCAACGTATGTACCCATTGCGTAAGATTCCACCATTGAAGATACTTGATGAGGAGGTGGAGGAGGAGGAATTGGATAAGTTACATTATAAGTGTTGACGGGAATGTATGGGGTCCCTTGATATGGCATGTAGGGAGTGGGAATGGTATATGGGTCCATATGGGGAGTTTTTGAATACATATGCATGTAAGGTGGAATAGTGGTAGGATATGGACTAGTGGGCGTAAAACCAAGGAACGTCACATTGCTTGTTGTGGCGGCATTCGAGAATGCACTTATGGCCAGCCCTTGCATAGGATAAGTTTGAAAAGGATGAGGACCCATTCCTAGTGTGTCTAACCCCGTAAGAAGATCACCTAAATTTGAATGAACTGGATAACCTTGTTGTACAAGATTTTGTGTTGGTTACTCATTGGGAGGGATGTATCCTTTGTTGTCATTTGGATACCCCATGTTATTCCCTACTTCATGTGTTGGTTTTGAATTTTGGGCACTTTCTATTTTTCTATTCCTCCCTACAAAAGTAGAAATGAGATCGTTGGGAGAGGATTGAGTCCCTTGTTGGGGTGACTATGGCATAGGATTTGATTGAGCAGCCTCATGATACCTTGTCATGAATTATTTAGTATCATAATTACGGCCTTCCTCGGAAAGTAAGAATCTTAGGATAGGCATTCGAAATATCAAATATTGTAGCCTTCATTATATCCAAAGACTCATCTATTTGATGAAGAGGATTTACTATTCATGTGAATGTATCATCTTTCGTTGATTGCATGGTAATGTGAGGTCTTAACAAGACTCTATGGTAAGAACCTATTCCATTTGTGATAACAACGTGGTTTGCATTGGGTTGAACATATTACATGTTTAACAATTGATCAAACTCCTCCATCCTTACATAGCTAATGGGGTTTTAAGTGTAAGTAGGGGAGGCTTGAACGTTTCTTGTGTAATTGTCACCCCACCTCAAAAGAGAAGGGGATTGTTGTGGTTACACATTGGTGTAATATCTATTAGAACCAAATGGCCCACCAAACTCTCTTCCATACATATTTTAGAAAGTATAAAATACCTACCAAAATAGGGGAAGAAATTGAAAGATGAGGTATTAGCAATGAAATAAAATAAACAAAAAGGAATTGATCCTTCATGTCGGGTTCACCAATTTTACGAAAGAAAATGAACACGTGACATTCTTTCGCACTCTGACCCCAGAGGTCATGCTTAGGAGCAGCTAATGTTGAATGATTGTGAGTAATTATAGGAGGATCAATGACTAAGATCTGGTAGTGTAATCTCCTGGTAGCTGAGTTGGCAAAGGGGAGATTTGGAGGCTATGAACAGGTAGTGTAAATTCCCTATGGTTTGTTTGCCTAACTTAGATCTAAGTGTTGATCTAGTTTGAAGTGTTCAAATTAACTATGATGAAAACAACAATCTATGATACTACTGAAAGGGAAACTAATCTAAACAAATCATAAAACTGAAATATTACAATAAAAAAATAACAATTTTCTTTTATTCTAAATAATTAAAATATTTCTACACTAAAACTAAACAAGCGAGATAACTCGGTGTGGTTATTCACATGTGTTGAGTGTATTGAAACTAAAATAACTTAAAACAAGAACTTTTCCAAATGATCTATGATGTGTAGACAACCTCCTACATATATTCTCTCCATCAGATTCATAGGAATGGGAAGAAGAGGATCCGCCACTGGGATTTCTATGAAAGATTAAAACCCTCTTGGAAATAAACTCATTACTTACAAATGAAAGGAAATTGATTTCTACTCTATTTGATATGATATAACAATGATAAATTGTAGGAATGAAGGAAATAAAACAACACATCCAACTTGGAATTCACAGAACAGAGGTAAATCTAGTTGTGCAATAGTTTTTCCCCTCATTTTGTTCCTTTCTTTCTCCGTGTGTTCATATGAGTCCAAGGGATTGGGAATACAAGAACAACAAGAAGATAAGATGCTTGAGCAATGGTAGCTTGAAGGCGATCTGGATTCAATGATGCACATAGAAGAGAGATAGAAAAGAGATCGAGTTTGGCTATACAATTCCTAGTAGGATTGTGGCAACAATACTATGCAAGATACACAAAAATTCTCATCCCTTTGCTTGAATACAAGCATGGAATATATAAGAATTGGGTGGGATGTTCCTTCATGCACAAGGCAAGAAGAGGTAGTTCAAACTAATTAAATCTATTTAAAAATAGAAGAGGGAAGGAAAACTAAGCAATCAAGACTATTTTTAGGCAATTTGGTTCACAAACGCATCCTAAAAGTGAAGTTAAGTGAAAAATCACATATTAAAATAACACATGACGAATTCTAGAAAAAATGGGTAGGACTGTCACCTACTTTGGGATGGATTTAAGAACCAATGCCCAAACAGGGTGGCGTTCCTAGCACTTGAAAGCCAAAACCTGCACAAAAAGAGGTGGGAAGCTGGAAGAAAGCGTGGAAAGGCTAAGTAAGGATGTCTAGGCTACAAATATACACTGTAGATGGGTTTAGGAGCTTGAACATATTTTTAAAGGACATGAATCATCATTGGGGACTTTTGTAACCATTTTCTAACAATGTAGCACATGCAATTTTGGGTGCATACACACACCTATTTGTAGAAGTTGATCTTGCTTATTTGGCTCTTATGTCCTTGCCTTGTTACCTTGTATTTTCTTGGATCGTGGCACTCCTATTTCTTTAGATCTTGTGTCCTTGCCTTGTTGCCTTGGTTATTATTCTTGGATCGTGACACACCTATTTGTAGTAGTTGATTGAATATGTTTGGTGTTTTTTTCACTTTCGACATCACTCCACTGATAGTCTCCTTCTACATGGAGCTATTCTAGTGAATCCCAATGTCAGTTGTTTTTGAGTTTTGTGATCGTGTTGTGGATTCATACCATAGTGCACACAAAAATTCTTCATCATTGTATGATTTTTTTAATCCAAGTTTCTTGGGATGCCTTATATCATGTTTTTTCTCTATATACATTATTTTTATTGGTTTAGGGTACTACGTGGTTTTCCTTTTTCCCAATTATTATACGTGGGTACCTCATTAAGCCTTGTTGTCAGGACCCACCTAAGCTATGCTTGCGAGAGGGTGTTAGTGTAGGTTATTATTTATCCTTTTATTTGTTTATCGGATAATTTTTGCACTTGTGTTAGCCCTAAACATTTTGGGTTAGCTTGTTTAGATGTACTAGTTATGTGGAACTAGCTTACTATTTGTGTAGAGTTATCTCACTAGTCTTGTGGAGTTAGCTTAACTACAAATAGTAGTTAGTGTGATTTCTTCACCACTGATCTAGGAAGTAGTTACACTTCCCTCCTCCTATATGTACACCATTCTTACTAACCAATGTAATGTATTGTAATTCGATGTGAAGTAATTATGGATTATAATAGATTTCCATATATGATATTTTAGATTTTTGTTTACAAATATAATGTGGTGAGCTATTATATTTTGATATCTTCATGGTTTGGAACAATATTCTTATCGTCCGTTTCATCTAATACACTCCTCAAACATACAAGTATCCCTTTATGATAAGAACATAATAACATTAACCTAGAAACTTAAATAATTAAATGTCTAAAAAACTATCAAAATGGCCTTTTGACCATTTATTAAAATACTTATACCACTCGGTATAATAAATGTAAATAAATTTAAATAAAGAATAAATGACAATGAAATGACCATGTTAAGGATGGACAAAACAATCAAACTAATTGAAAAGTGTAACAAACTTTCTTTATTTCATAGAATGCGAGGCTTTCTTTATAGTGAAGAGTTTATGTAAATATTGTAGGTGCTTATCTCAAGGATCTCACCACCAAACTCACTTTGTATTTCCAAAGTGAAATGATCTTGGAGTAATCAATGATGAATGATAAGGGTGCTGATGTGTTTGGTATGTCCAATACCTCAAAGAAAAATCAAATGTCTAGCTAGATCTAAGAGGAGAAATTTTGCATGTCAGGTTTTTCTGAGATTTGATCTAGACTAGGACCCAATGCGTTGCTATGCTCCGGGAGATGGATTGGAAGGAGAGTGAGCTCTTCTGAGGATATCCATATGAACTTGTATAGGTGTCGAACTTGCATTTAAGGAGAATCCAAAGAGTTTTGATGTTAGGACAAATATCGGACTAAAATATGAGTTATGAAAAATGTAGACTCGAGAGGTGCATTCTGAGAGATATGTAATAAGACATCCATGAAACTTTTCTTGATACACTAAACTCTTAACTATAAAAATGCAAGGTTGTTTGAATACACTTGACTACAACAATTATATAGATATGCACGACTTTTATATAGATCCAACTTTATTATCTCTCAACACTAAAGATAATGTGACAATAGTTGTGTTAAGAGAAATTAAAATGTAAAATTCCCATTTCGATTCAAATTCATAGTAGGTGCGATTGGAAAACATAGAAATGTAAGGAAACACACAAGAATTGTAGAAATTAAGAAATCTTATACAATGAGCATCAAAACAAATTAAAATGAAAACATAATTAAAATAGAGTATTCAACGAAATAAACATTATTGTTTGTAGTTACGCGCATATGAGGATATTTCTTTGAGTGGTGTCATAATCGCACTGAGACCCCATCGTCTTGTCTTGGTACCATGTATTGAATTCTTTCATGTACGTTAACACCTCTTTCACGTACCACGGGTATATAGAAAGAGGCGATATTCTTCCATGTACCGCCGGGTATATTTGAAGGGCACGTATATAGAAAGGTTCGGTATATTAGACTTATGGTATATAGATTGGGAGACCTTATACCCGGTGATAAGATCCAAACCACAGCCGTCGTGATCTCTCGTAAAATGGGCACCAATGCCACCAATTTTTCTTCTTCCGGATTCACAACTACTCACCGGAGAAACAACTATGTTGCATGGAAGACAACAATCAAGACCACGACTTGTGTTTGAAGAAATATGGCACGATGTGAATGGTAATCGACTAGATTAACTACGATACAACACAACGGTGGTAGTTTGATTAAGAAGATCATAAGGATAAACTCATCATCTTGTTTGGAGTGTCCAACAATGTGCAACCCCACATTTGAGATGCCAAAATAGCCAAAGAAGCATGGGATAAGTTAAGCACAGTATATGAGGCCAAGAACAAGAATGTTATACTGAATTTGTAGAGTTAGTTACACACATTGAAGTTCAAGTAGAATGAAAAAATAGAAGCTTTCTTAAGAAGAGTTATAGAATTGAGGGCTTCACTTCTATCCCTAGGAGAAGCGGTCAAAGATGATGATCTCATTCCCATTGTTCTAAGATCACTCCCTTCTTCATACCGTATTTTTGTAACAACACTAAACTTGTCAGATATGACAGTTAGTTTTGACAAATTGGTAAACTTACTACAACAAGAGGAAGCAATGCACAATAAGGATGATGAAGAAGAGTAGGCACTTTCTTCACATCAAAAATGGAAAGGAAAAGGTAAAGGAAAACCTAATTCCTATCAAAATTCCCAAAATAAAAATTAGTATCAAGGGGATAGACAATAGAAGAAGCAATGTCCAATCTATAAAAGAGGACATAACCTACAAGATTGTTGGTATAATACTTACAAGAAAGGTTCACTAAGCGACTTTGGACCTCCATAATAATCTAACAAGGGACATTATAACTATAATCAAGGGCAGAAAAAGGGGAAATTGAAAAGATGAGCCCACTAGTAAGGTAATATTGTTGAGTAACAAGAACAGTCAGACAATGAAGACTTATTGTTCACTTCGTGATCAAGTGAACCATTCATGTCATCTAGTGATGTTTGGTATGTTGATTTGGGGGCCACTCGACACATGACCAGCCACAGAGACTAGTTTATTTCAATGAGGGACACACTATCTAAAAATTATGTTTCGTTGGGAGAGGATTCTTCATATAAAATTCGGGGATTGGGAACATTTCTCTACCCGTTGGTTCATGCAAATGTAGACTATCGGATGTCCTACATGTACAGGTTAACTAAGAATCTTCTTTCAATTAGTTAACTTCTAGATCACAACCTAAAAATTGAATTTAATAGTCAATCTAGCAAGAAAATTTGTTTGATTAGAGATAAATCAAGAGGCTCGAAAATAATTGCAAAATCCTCGAATGTGGGATGCATGTTCCAACTTGATTTTGTTCACGAGAGATGATAAATCACATGTGGCTAAGAACTCCACCTCAACACAATTGTGGCATCGGATATCTGGTCATGTAAGTTTCAAGTATCTCGAGACACTTCACCCGCATAATATGGTGCATGGGCTACCATCTCTTAAGAAGGATACAAAGAAAGTGTCCTCACTTTGCCTTGTAGAAAAACAACACAAGCTTCATTCCAGAAAAGTACATTTCAAGCTCATGGAAAAATTGTCTTTGGTTCATGCCGATCTTTGTGGTCCGATGCAAACAAGTCATTTTGGGTTCGATACTTCATGCTTTGTGTTGATGACTATTCAGGAAAATGTGGATTTTTATCTTTGCGAAAAGTGAAGCATTTGAAACCTTCAAAAAGTTCAAAGTAGCGAGTTGAGAAAGAAATTGGTTATCACATAAGAAAACTCTTCTCGGATCAAGGAAATTCACGGTGATGAGTTTAGAGACTACCTAAAAACTCATGGGATTCGTTGACAAATGCCTCCTCCACACACACCACAATAGAATGGTGTTGTTGAGAGAATAAATCATACTATCATGGAAATGGTGCGATATGTGATCGATGAATTTGGACTTACAAAGACATTATGGGCGAAGTAGTAAAGACAATCGTGTATTTGTTGAATAGAGCACCCAAAGCTGCTCTTGACATAAGTAACACCACAAGAACCATGGTAAAAATGGAAACCATCTATTACACACCTCGAGTATTTGGGTGCAAAGAAAGCATGCACATACCCAAATAGAATAGAAAGAAATTGGACATGAAGTCACGAAACTTGTCTTCATTGGGTACAATGAAGAGAATCTTGGGTATAGATTGATGGATCCTAAGACCAAAAAATTCTACACTAGTAAAGATGTTGAGTTTTTTCGAGAAAAGGAAGCATAGAATCCTTTAGACTCACAAGAAGTAGATTTTTCACCAGATTACAAAAATTGAAACTAATGTTCCCTTTAAAGATGAAAGTGATGATGGGGATGATGGTGTTGATCAGATAGAACCATGACCCATGAGAACAATTCATCATATGCCTAAATGGTGTACAAGCACATCACGAGATCACGAGAATGGATGCTCCATTAGATACATCCACCCACGGACCACGAGACTCATAGTAAAGCAAGAGAAGAAGTTAACTTTTCTTTGATGAGTAGAGTTATTGAATCAGATGAGCCCTCTACATTCCAGGAAGCCCTATAGTTAAAAGCTTGGAAAGATGCCATGGATTTTGAATATCAATTAGTGATGAAGAATAACACTTGGTAACTTGTCGATCTTCCACTAGGGAAGAAACCCATTGGATGTAGATGGATTTTAAAAAAAAGTACAAAGCAAATGGGATAGTGGACAAGTATAAAGTAAGACTTGTAGTAAAGGGGTACAGAAAAAAGAAGGCATTGAATATGAGGAGACATTTTCTCCCATAGCTAAGATCAAAATGATAAGGATGATCTTTTCTCTAGCTACTCATTTTTGATGGAAAGTCCACCAAATGGACATAAAAAGTACCTTGCTAAATGGAGATTTACAAGAAGAAGTCTACATGAATCAACTTGAGAGATAAGTAGTACTTGGTCGAGAAGCAAAGGTATGCGAGATGCGGAAATATCTGTATGGCCTCAAACAGGCACCCCTAGCATGGTACATCAATATTGATGAGCATCTTTATCTGACATGGATTTGTTAGAAATATATACGATCCTAGTCTCTACCTCAAAAAGCAAGGGGAGATGGTGATTGTTGTTGTCTATGTCGATAATATAGTCATCATTGGTAGTTTAGTGAGGATGACCGATCACAATGAAGAAAGATCTTAATCGATCTTTTGACATGGTGATCTCGGGATGATGCATTATTGTCTTGGATTAGAAGTGTGGCGAAAGAGATTCTTTTTTTGTTTCTTAGATGAAATATACCAAGACTACGCTCGAGAAATTTAGGATGATGGATTACACACAAATTTCTACACCCACAGAGAACAACGATTGTAGTTATCTCATTCGATCCATCTCCTGAGGTAAGTGCCACTCTCTGTCGGTGGCTGATCGGGAGTCTCATTTACGACCTGACCTACACAAGACCGGATATCGACTTTGCGAATGAGCTATCTATCCAGGTTCATGCGAGAACACAAAGTTTGTCATTAGAAAATAGCAAGGTGCATTTGAGATATCTCAAAGGATTAGTGGATATTGGTCTAGAATACAAGAAGAATGACAACTTCTTCTTGACTTGGATATTGATTGAGATCATGCGAGTAACATTGATGATAGAAAATCCACTTACGGATTTGTATTCTTTATGGGATCTAAACTAATATCATGGGGCAGCAAGAAACAACACTTCATTTCTCTCTCTTCCACGAAGTTGAGTATCGTTACTGCCAGGAGAGAAGTCATGCGTGAAGTGATTTGGCTACATCACATACTTTAGAAGGACTTGGAATACCACAAGATAAACCCGACCACCACGTATGTTGAAAATGAAGGTGTTCTCAAACTTTTTCGCAATCCAATTTTTTTGAGAGAACAAAGCACATTGAGGTACAAGTTCATTTCATATGCGAACATGTGTTGAAGCACAACATCCAGCTTCAATATTGTCCAATAGCTAAACAACGAGTAGATATCTTCATGAAGTCACTTACACGTGACAAGTTCGAGTTGTTCAAAGAGTTCCTCTCCTCATCCCTTGAGACAATGCACAATTAAGGGGGGGAATGTTAGGATAAATTAATTATGCATTATATGATTAATTATTTAATTAATCTTATTAATTAAATAATAATATTATATGGTTATTGTATGTTGTTATATGGTTTTAAAACCATATTTGTCTTTTTGTTTCACAGGGATAATTGTTATAATTATTATAACAATTTATGTGCTTCCCAGGATAATATTTGGAAGCTAATGTATTTTAAATTTGTTGTTGCATTGTTGCAACTTCTCTTTTGTTTGTATCCCGATTGTGCAATACATATATATATTGCAGCATGCTTCTATGTTTTTAGTTGATTCGATTAATATAAATTTGACATACTGTCCATGTTTACGGTGAGCACATACACTGAAAATGAGGTCAAAACAACACACACACACACACACACACACACACACACACACACACACACACACACACACACACATATATAAACTCATTTTCCAATTCATTTGCAAGTGTTTGATTAGGTGATTTTGGAGCTCTATAGTCACGGTGACCATTTTCATTGAGAGTATAGCCGAAACAAGCTGATACGAGATCGTGATCATGCCTCCACAAGTGAGAGATCGACTGCGTGGTCTAAGGTTGGTTTTTTTCACTTTTGCATTTTTAAACCTAAAATGTAAAAATGTTGAAAATTTTACCTAGGAGGGATCATTTTCAAAATTTCTTGTCTTAAATGAGTCTCTAGGGGGGCACCCATAGGGCAGTCTTTTATTTTTTCAAAAATGTTCTTTTTTATATTTTTGAGTGTTTTATAGTGTAAAAATGTGTTTGGAAAATCAGTCCTAGAACGCCACCTAAAGCGGGAGTGGCGGTCACATGAGCTAAGCCCTTCTAGGGTGGCGGTCACAGAGCTGCCACTCCTACACTCTGGCTGGGTGGCGATTAAAAATGAATGACCAAAATGCATGCTAACTTGATTTTTTTTGGATTTTTGATGTTTTGTCATGTTTTTGGTGAGCTTATCCTTTGATATACGTTACTATTTTCCTTTTTTTTATGTTTTTGTGGATGAAGAAGGAGGAATACATTCGATGGAGTTATGAGAGAGGGACTGTGATTCACTTCTAGAGATTTTAGACCAACTGACTCAGGGGCCAGAGACATATATTCTCCATAGGGAAGGAATTTGGAGGATTGCACAGGTGCCCCATGTCACTCCTGCTAGTCACATATTGTGTGACTTGTTTTCTTACTGGGATGCAGACCAGAACACTTTCTGGTTACCAGGTGCCAAGGGTGAGTGGACTATCACCCTGGAGGACATATACCACATTCTTAGGATTAGATACTCGAGAGGAGGTTGAACTTAAAGACAACAACTTCTAGATCTAAGATGAATTAGTGGGACACATACATGGGGGATGTCATTGTTTCATTTGGCTCAAAGAAGGGGATAAATGTTCAATCTATTACCACTGCTCCTATCCCCATCATTCGTAGAGCCATCATGGGTATTTTTTCCTCGTGATTGATAGGGGATAAGGAGGTGACACTCTTCTCTACTGATAAAATCCTATTATTGCACAGATTGAGGGGCATGGCCGCATATATGCATGGGGAGCAGACATCTTGGGGACTACCTATCATGACCTATATAGGGTAGTTAGGTTACAGGGATAGTCATTTGAGCCATCCCACACTAGTTATGAGCTGGGTATATGAGCATATTACCCCTATGGGAGGGAATACCGGTGCGGGACCTGGGGGCTGTATGGGTAGTGAGGTGAACAATGATGTTAGTAATTTCGATGCCACATCAGGTAAGTGGATTCTTTAACTATGGAAGACATGGTTGCCACACCCTACTAGGATATGGTAGGATTATGGGGGTAGGAGCGACCATAGTGGTAAATTTCTCTACCACATGGCGGTTAGTTTACGGGGTAGGGATAGTAAAGATTCATCCATTTGGGGTTCCTTAAAAGTTTTCCTCCCTTACATAGATACACTTCCTCTAGTGGCACCAATATACATGACTATTCAGGAGGCGAAAGGGCCCTAGAGGGGATCCTGGCTGGACTATGGTTACCCCAGGAGTGCCCATTATAGTTAGGTGAGTGTTCTCAGTGCACGATGGGTAGGCTGCTACCCTCGAACAACTTTACTCCAGTTAAATCCTCTCCCACTCCCAGTGGAGAGGAGGATGAGCCCATTGACGTAGACTCCAACTTTGAGGAGTACACAGGAGATGAGGGCGAGGAGAATTAAGTTGGAGAGGGAGTCGGGTGATGAGGGGCTGGAGTGGTGAGGCTGGTGGGATAGTTCATATGGAGGTGGAGGAGAGTTACCCTGAGTGGCATGACACTCAGGATATATTGAGAGTAGAGCGAGAGGAGGTAAGCATAGAGAGAGAGACCTTGGTCTTGGAGGGACCACTTCCTTGAGATGGAGAGGGAGATGATGAGTCCATGATAGGAAAGTGTCTCACCTCTAGATTTGAGGAGTTCTTGTAGCCATCGGTAGTAGAAACAATAGCCACCGACCACTACTTGGATGTGGAGATCCCAGAGTATGTTGATACTCTTGATTGACTTTGTTAGTTATAAATGTTAGTTGGTACTTCCGTTTTTCTTTGTAATTTTTGACTCGTCATTTCTTCTTCTTTTATTTCTTGCAGTGACTGTACAAGAGTGGAAAGAGATTATTCGGCTTAGTGTGCATGGACACACTATTGATCCTCTCACCAGAGTTGGTGAGGATTCATGCCATCCGCTAGTGATTGGAAGACATACTAATGTGTTTGCACCTATCTGGAGAGTAGCGGAGGTGATGACCTCTCTTTCATATTTAGGTGGATGGGTATGAGGTAGCCAAGAGATTGATGAGGTGTATTATCTCTCACAGTGAGACCATGACCAATTACCACAACCATGAGAACTCACACCATTCGATTCGTTCTCATCACCATAGTTGCGGAGGAGACTCGGACCCGACCGTGCACCATCTGAGGGATCCCATAGGGATTGACAGGCCATTGGGCCTTTTATTTCTTTGTTTCCATTTTGTCGAGATTTATATGATTTTTTTATTTCAGGCTCATTAAGAGCGTTTTGACCACACCTAGCGCGTGATGGAATTGTACACAAAACTTGATTTATTATGATATATATAGACTCTTCTTTTGGTTTAGTAATTATTTGTATCTGAGTTGACTTCCTCTTGGCTCACTTTGCATGTGTACTCTAGATGTTTAGAACTTCTATTTTTATATGATTTTTAGAATGTATGCAGTGGATATGAATGCTAACAGAATGATTTCTTTTTGTATTTTATAACTGCGATATATGATAATGCAAACACATTGTAATGCTAAACTTTAGTTTCTTTTAGATATTTTTTGTACTTCGTATTGTTTTGGAAAAACATGGTGATACAATTATATGATAAGTGAAAGAACTTTCCATGTTCCCAAATCCATGCAACCATAAGATGCTAGGGCTCAAACCAAGAAGCCATAAGGGCTACAAGTTATAGAAATTTGTTGAATGGAAATGATGAGAGAAAGAAAAGGATTTGACAAAACCAAATTGAGACAATACAACCTCACTCTAATCAAGTTTGCTTCATAGTTTAGAGTGTGATTTTATTTCCATTTAATCTAGACTTAGATCCATAGATGGCCACTTGGTTGACAAAATCTGGTTTTGAGGTTTTAAACTCTTTTAGAATTTTGGACATCTAATCAATTTGTTTTGATTTTTGATTTCATAATATTTGAATGGACTATTTCTAACTTTAAAGTTTTTCAAAGAGACCCCCTACACATTTCCCCATCTTACCAGGTAGAAAGTATGGGCTTATCATCATGGACAAGGTATAGGCGAGTAAGGGTATTTATCTCCTTTCCCAAGCCTACATCACTAGTAAGAGACACAAGCTCAACACCAAGGTTGGTAAGGTAGAGAAATGTGTAAAATAAAAAACTTTCTATGGATTTGAATTTGAATTATTTATCTAGGAAAAATGTTTAGAATGTTGTTATTTATAAATAAATCTATAGGATGGATGGGATACCATGAAGCTTCTAGAAGCAGGCTATAGGAAAAGACACCTTACCTAGAAGAAATCTCATAAGCATAACCAAATATGCATGCCTTGATATGGTCACTATCAAAGCTTTGTGTTATCTTATTTGAATTGATGAAATGATTCGGAAACAATTGATGATACCATGAAGATTTGAAGAGAGGCATGATGTGGATGTTTTGCTAATGTCTAATCAAGATTTTAAGAATTGCTATAACAATAAGTCCCTTGATCACAAATTTTACAAAATGAACGACAGAGATGAAAATGAAATGCAAATGCAATAATGTACATATGGAAATGCAGATGAAACTACATGTCATGATAGCGATAGAGGTGAAGAAAGTTGATGAATATCAAGTTCTTCACCCCTAAAAGCACACATGGAGATACATGATCCTCAAAATTTCCATTCTCTTGACAAGGGCCTACCATTATGGGTTTAAAATTACAACCCTTTCCCTAAGTGTATATGTCCAATTAGAATCATTTGTGCTGAAAAAGGAATTCATGCACCTCCTTGTCACGTTTTTGAGACATGGTGTACATGTGGGCATGAGTATGCTACTCAAACTTATATCCTATGTAGAGCGTTGTGTTTACTTGCCACACTTGTTAAATAATGAGACTTTTCCCCATGGATATGGCAAAATTAGTTTTAGATGCACACGTGTTGAAACCAAGATTTAGAATATAACAACCCTCGAGATGGTTTTGATGGGCATTGTTTCACTCTCAAATTTCCCTTCTTCATTTGTTAATTTTATCATGTTTACACCTAGACCTAGGTCGTCTCGGAGGAAGAGATGCTAAACCGAGTAGATTTCCCATCCCCTTTGGTTGAAATGGGAGGAAGATCAGATGTTCACTCTCTAAGAGTTTCATAATTCCCACTGTGGTTTTAGTGGACACTATTTTCATAGATATTGATTTACACTTATCTATTTTTTCCACCTCAAATATTTTTGGTCGACAACTTCAACCTTCATCACACTCGTGGTGGTCGGGACTAACTCTTTTGATGGAGGTGGTTTGGTAAATTGATTTGTAGGAATTTCATACTTTGTATGGACTCCTTTCTTCTTATTGAATTTTTCTAAATGCATAGCGAAGGGCTTAGGATCCCCACGAGTGATGAAGACCTTCCCAAAATGGAGAAATCTAATCTCTTGGAATATGGTAGAAGGGATAGCCTTCATTCGATGAATCAGAGGTCTCCCGAGGATCATGTTATAACTTATTTCCTGTCGATAATGTCAAACTCCATCAAGATTTTTTTGGACCAAGCGTGACTGGAATAACTATGATTCCAATCAATGTCTCTTTAAGAATATCGTACCCGTAACATTTTATCGTAGGAGAACAATTTGTCTCTCCATATCCAAAATTTTACAAAGAAAGAGAAGGGAACCACATTTATAGAATCCCCATCATCAATCATGGCTCTCTTAATGCAATTTTATAAACCCGAGACTTGTAAAAATAAGGTAGTATCACCTTTTCGCAATTTCGATGTCGGATGACATCTTTTCTATATAAAAACAAACCCAATATCCCTATGGTTATGTCCTGGAGGACGTATTTCAAAGTCAATGTGATTTATTTGAGTCTTGGGAGGTGGTGTAACATGGATTATATGACTAAGAACCAATGCATTAAGCAACGCAGAATGATGTGCGAGTGAATTCTTCAAAGAAGTCTAGAAATGAAAGGTGAGAAAAGGTCTTGTTCAAATCGATATTAAATCATAGTCTCCTACCTGGGTTTTCTATTATAGGAACGTTATCTGTGGAAGGAAACAATAGGTAGGGGTTGTGGAATGTATTCCTTCATCTCGAGTTGTTGCATTAATTTCTTGCTCGACCTCTAGCTCAACTAATCCCGGAATTTTTGTATTATCGTTTGAACTAAGGTTAGAGCAACCCAAAAATTCTTAGAAGTTGAGGCTTCATGATTGCTGTTCCTATAGGTATGCTCATGTTTATATTTCTGAGGATTCACTTGGGAATGC